>QEQW01000265.1:0-34293 GCA_004016085.1 Claviceps quebecensis
GTCGGAATGGTTGTGCCAAGTAGAGCCCGGCGGTCCGACAACGCGCGCCGGATCATGCGAAACGCACTTCGATGTTCGCCTTGATTTTATGACAGGCCCTGTCGGCCTATCAACGAGATAGATAAAATCGTGGAGCGCAGTATAGACCAGAGAGCCAGATTCCTCTGCGGGGGAGCACGCGGAGTCGTATTGTTTTCTGAGCACGCGAGTGCGAGGCATCTCTGAGAGTACGCGAAGCGTGGAACTTTTCTGTGTGAAGGTACGCGGAGCGCATGTATTTCACTGAGGCTTGAGCACGCCAGGGCGAGATGTTCGAGAGAGCATGCGAAGTGCAAGATATTTGAGAGAGCACACGGAGTGCGAGATGTCTGAGAGAGCACGCGGAGTGCATAGAATCTCTCTGAGCACGCGAAGTGCGAGATATCTGAGAGGGCACGCGGAGTGCATGATATTCTCCGACCAGGAGAGTGTGACATGTTTGCGAGGGCACGCGGAGTGCATGATCATAATATTCTCAGGGGAGTGTGAGATGTTTGCGAGGGCACGCGGATGATATGTCTCTGAGCACGCGAGTGTGATATGTATGTCTGTGAGAGCAAGCGAGGGTGGAATGGCTGGGAGAGCAAGCGATTTCGAGATGTCTGTGAGGGCAAGCGAGTGCCAAATGTTCGTGGAAGCACGTGAAGTGCTTCGATAGTCGCTTCGAGGAATCGAGAGCTTTCGCGACTGGAAGGGCGGAAGAGAGCGCCACCGGTTCGTAACAGACCGTCTCTGCGTGAGGGTGCGTAGGGCCGAGTGTCCAGAAAAAACGCTGCGCCCCGAGGGCAGGAGAAAAAGCCCTACCATAGTCCTATAACGCAAAGTATACTCCTCGAGGGTCGCGGGACGCTCGCTGGTAATGATGTGGGCGAGTGTAGGGAGGTCTTACCGTATGTAGCGTTGAAGCTGTCTAGTTGAAGTTGCCTCGTCGGACTTCGAGTTAAAGGCTCCTCGGCCCCTTGTCTATTCGAGGTGGATTCCTTCCGAGAACCAATCTGGTCCGGTTTAAACAGTCGTGATTGAGCGTGGTGTAGCTTCGGCAGGGCCCTCCGTCCTTGAGGAAGGCATCGCGGCGGTTCGGCCGAAGGTAGGAACAGGTACAAGACCAAGTAAACCTGAAAGCGGTCGAAGGGAGTTCGATTCGATCAGTCTTCAAGAGGCCTTGGAACCCTCGAAATGCTCTGAGCTTCGGAGAGGGTTCCGGATTGGTCTCTGCGATCGGTTTCTTGGTGTTGTGCAAAGGAGAAGTTTTATGGTGGGGCACGATGTGGCTCCGTCCTATATAAACACTTTCCATATTTGAACAAATGATGAGCGGAATGCCTCGCTACCGCGTCGTGTAGAGTAGAGTTTCAGTAACCGGCAAGTCTTTGATACCGATCTCGGCCCTCTCGCGTTAACTCCAAGTATTCGGTGAAACAAACACCTTGGCACTGCGTCTCGATTCCTTCGCGTAAACCCACACGAAACCGATTTCACCATGCAATGCAAGACCCAGATGGTACAAACTCGGAACCTAGTTATGTACCTTAGTAGTGACATCAGATTCCTTCTTTTTTTTTTTTTATAGTTATCTAGCCAAGATACATCAGCGAATTTGTATGAAAGATTCTATTGGAAACGAAAAGAAAAAATAACACCAGTTGTTCCCCATGTGCACATGGCTAAATCTCGAAATAAATGAGCCATCGGCTCAGGCATCAACAACAACGCAGCAGAAAGCCATCGAGCCTCAAGGCCCGAAGCTTGGACACGATGAAAATCAAAGCAAGAAACGAACTTTTCTGAGCCCCTCTAATTCTTTTCCCCGCTGTGATTATTCTACTTGCTTTCCAAAGATGTTGTCTACCATCTCGCCAGATCGTGTGGCCAGCACGGACAACAAAGTGTCGCTGAGCTATATCCCCACCGAAATATTAGCAAGATGATACAGTCTGTCTTGATGATGCGTTAGGCGAAAAAAATCCAAGGAAACTTACTCCGTGGGTACCCTCGCAGCAGCCTTGCAGCCAGATACCAGCATCTTCTGCTACAGCGCCAGGCGTAAACTTCACCTTGTAGTCACGGCCAACAGCAATCTTGCGCTCGCCCTGCTCAGTGTCAACATTCCATCCGGAAATACCTTTGCCAAACTCAGGACCGCCCGGGGCTGCTTTGGGGAGCAAATGCCAGGCGTCCTTCAGCATGCCGACGTGAGCATCGCGTCGGTATCCGGTGGCAGCAATGACGAGATCGGCTTCGATAATCTCCTGTTGGGATGCGTCGACAAAGCCATCGACGCCAGCCGCATCAACGTTTTGAAGACTGAGCTGCAAGGTATCACCATGGGACTCCATGCCGGTGATCTGCTTTCCACCCATGATACGATGCGGCCATCTATTTTCATCGACGCCGAGTTCTCGCCGCTGGTCGTACATTCGCTCGTACAGTGCTTCGATAAGCTCAAGTCGGACTACGCCGTAGTTGGTTGCGCGGGCTTCAGTAAGCAGATTGTTTCGATACGTGGCGGATTTGGGAAACATGCTGTCAATATACTCTGGATTGAAGACGCAGTTCACACTGGTGCTGTTAGCTCTCTTGCTTCCTACCATACTTCATAGTCCACAGACACAGAAAACACAGACTCGGTAAAAGTGTGCTATGGGTGGGGGGAAAGGGTTCTCCATCTTTTGGATCTTCTGTCCTTCTCCTTGTTGCTGTGCGAGAACATATAAAGACTTACAAGGGCGAATCATCACTTGGACGCAGAAACTCCTGTCTCATGATCAAGTGCGTTCTTGAGTTTGGATAGCTACTTGCAACATTGTTGAAGATTTCCGCCGCGCTTTGGCCCGCACCCACCACAACAACACGACAGGGAGTCGAAGTCTTGGGGAAAATCTTGTGTATTACGTTGGCATACTGCGACGAGTGGATTACGCGGGGATGCTTGTGATGGAAGCTCTTGGGCAGCGACGGCTGTCCACCCGCGGCTATGAGAATATGTCGGCCTCTGTAGGTATGTGTCTGTCCCGTAGCAACCTCCTCAGACCGAACGGTAAAGGACCGAGTAGCGCCTTTGCCAGCGGCGTTCGGCGAAACGGATACCACCTGCTGACCAAACTGGACAAGGCGGGTGAAGAAAGAGGAGCACCATCGCATGTAGTCTTCGTATTCGATTCGAGCAGGCAGAAACGTGCCCAGGTTGGTAAAGTCAACCAAGCGGTTGTGACGGTGAAGATAGTTAAGAAAGGTGAACTCTGATCGGGGATCTCGCAGCGTGGCCAAGTCCTTGACGAAGGAGATTTGCATCTTGGCGCCGGGCAGCAACATGCCGGAGTGCCAAGCAAACTGGCTCTGCTTTTCGATGAAGAGAACTTTGGGAGAAGAGCCATCGGCGAGGAGCTTTCGTCCGCATGCGAGAGCATCATGCATGGCTACCGCGACAGCCAGGCTGGCAGGACCGAAGCCAACGCAGATGAGGTCATACTCGACGCCGAGAGGAGCGGGGAGAAGGTACGGCGAACTCCCGGCGGCGTCAATGTGTGGCCGGCGGTCAGTGTCGCCGTGACTATTGAATCCGAATTCATTGATGCCGTGGCCATTGCTGCGGCCATTCAGATACGGGGCCGCGTATGCGTCGTCGACTGCATAGCCGTTGGTATGATCCGAGGTGAAGCCACGTTCGTCCGAGTTGGACACGTCTGACAGCGATCTGCTGGGGGTACGTGGCGTAGAGGGCGTGACGGCTGGTTGACCGCTGGAGGCCAGTGGTTGCGGGGCCCCGTGCTCCGGGTTTCCGGTGTTGTTCACCGCGCTCTCCGCAGCGCCGTGCGGGGACATTTTGAAGTCAGAGAACACAGGACGATCTTTCCGGAGTCGTACTCGATTCGCCTCGTCACGAAGCTGCACAGGATCGAGATAAAGTCAGCAATAAGCGTCGCATGCGGCTTCCAATATGCCGCGGACGAAGCAATCAGACCATATTACCTGATGTATGCGCTTGCGCAAAGTGATGTTGCTTTATGTACTCCGTAAACCAGACAGCCGCAGAAGTAGGGAGACGTACAGTGCCTAGCTCCCCCCACCTCAGCTTCTGCTTGTCGTAAGTTGTTGCACGCTTGTCGTGATGCGTGTCGCAGATGCTGTCGCAGATGTCGTCGAGCCGAGACCGGTCGAAGTGAAACTTATTACGGCGGCAAAGGGAAGACGAGTCTCAATGGCCTTGGTTGGGGAGGGGAAAGTTTTGGGAATGAAGAAAGGTGAGGGACGAGGTCCAGCTATGAAGTCTGGTTCGGCCTGCTCCATCTTTGCTCCCTGCTCTACTCTGTTATGCTCTGCTCTGTTCTGCTCTGCTCTGTGACTCTGTCTGCTCTGCTCGCCCTCTCAGTGCTCACGCCATCGACGCATACGGAGTAAAAACAGCATCGAGCAAAAAGGTGACTGCTGAAATGAAGCGTCCCCTGGGCCCTGCACAACTCCGCTCAAGGATCCCTTCCGGTGGGCGTTGTCGACCTGGGACTCGGGAGCCACCGGCCGAACCACCCCGTCATCCATGGGCTCTTTGACCCTCCTCCCATGGGTAGGTACAGTCTCGACTCTCGAGAAGACGTCGATCCTCGAGAGGAGAAGCGGAAACCGGTAAAATTCAATTCTACGAAGCGAAGGTCTAACATTCCTTGGATGCATCTACATACCTAGGTAGGTATGTTGGGCTGTTGGATGGCTCTAGTACCTATGCAACTAGGTAGAGCACATCGTCTAATCTATATATACTTCGTTCTTTGTCGTTGCATTGCGGTACCATCCTAGAAGCCACTCACCTACGTTCATCTGCCACCCACGTACTCCGTAATACCGCATGGTGCTAATTGCATCTCCATAGATAGAGAACGCATACATATATGTACTTACATACTCCGTACCTAGACCTGACTTCGCGTTTCAGAGCCACCGGGCCAAGAACCCCCGAGATAAAATGTGCCAAGTTCCCACTACGGAGTGCACCGCATCATCATCTCACTTTTTGTGAGATCCCTGCTCCGTTGCCTCTCTAGGTATATTAAAGTCTGTACTCCGTAAGCAACAACGGTGCTACCAGGTACTCCGTATATAGGAGGTACCTGGTAATGTACTAACGGGATCCAGTTCCAACCACTTTCAGTCATCAAAGCCTACCAGGAGATTGTAACTTGTAGGTACATAATGATACACACAGGTATGTGATGAGCCTTGCCATTGTCAAGGTACACATGTATGTATGTATGTACCATTGTTGATCTGATAAGATGGAGGGTGAAAGGATCACGACCACGGTGGACCACCCCACCTGCCACCCATCCCGGCTCGACGTAGCAGGGCACATGGTTTTGTCACCATGAGGCCACGCCATGTGGGAAGTCTCTGGACGTTTCTTGAAGTTCGATACAGTACAAACTGGGTGGACTCCAATGAACGGTCGAATTGCGTTGTGCAAAGCCCAAAGCCACGCGGCGAGATAGGAAAAAAAACCTGAAGAGCGAGCTCTACCTACATATTGCCATTTTGGCGCTAGGCGGCAGAATTGAAAATTTCAACATCAGGCATGAACGATTTGCATCCTGCCGCGTCGATCCGGCTTCACACGCAAGTGGAGCTGAGGGAATTATCTGATGATCAGATAAAAAAACGGATCTGATAAGATTTGGGACCCTCTCTCGCCTACGAATAGGAGCCGAATAGGAGCAGTCAAGCCGCTTTTGGCTTCGCCAATCACCGGCTTGGCCGCGATGTTCTCGTGTGACACAGTGAAAAGTTTTGTCTGCAGCTTCCATGCGTTGCGCAATCGGAGGTTTGCGAAATGAACCGGGTACACAGTCCGATCACCGATCGTTTGCACCGTTGGGGGTAACCTTCTTCTGCAAGTCATCATCACGAATGGCTAGGTAGAAAGTTTAGAGCTTTCGCGACTTCATCAGGACATGCCGTAGCATGTCGATGATCTTGCACAAAGCCAGGTTGAAGTCAGTAGATGTAGTAACTATTCTACCGTCTGGATACGTTGGAACCTCAGTTATCCGTACTTCACTAGAGTACATAACTAGGTACCTACCTGTATAACAAGAGTTCCAACCATGTACAGATCCGAAGGTCGTGTCTCTTTTAGGTAACATGCACCTCCTCGTGGCATACATAGGTAGCACCTGAAAATCCACAACAACGAGTTACTTCCAGCATAACGAATGGCGAGTGGCCTCGGAGACAGATCTGGGTATCCGAGGTTCGACTGTGACGGCTGCAGGATTTTCTCTCTCGCTTTCTAGGTCGGTAAGCTAGCACAAGTTCCTTTCGAGTGCAGTCTGTCGTTAGATTACGGAGTATTGTACTCCGTAGATGCTACAGTTCCGGATACATAAGTGTCGGTGCCCACTGCCGAAAACCAAGAACCGTATGTAACCATAACGGGCGGGCTCCGAAAGCGCTATTGCAGCAAAAGCATGATGGACTGACGATTGACGCAGCTAAGCAAAAATAAACATGGTTTCAAGAAGGATCGCGGCTTGGTGCGTTAAAAAAGCGCCGATGCCTGCCCAAGGAGCCACTTGCATTCCCTTCCCAGCTATCCACCAATCATATGAGCTACCAAGGGTTCCCTACCTAACTAGGGTCGCACATAAGACACGTCCTCCGACATCCGCAATTCCGCCATTTCTGTGTTCGAAATATTCTTTCAACCACATTATTTCTCAGTGCACAACACCTTCCCATGACGCCAAAGCTAATGTAATCTCGTCCAAATCATGCGCGAATGGCATTAAAAGCCAAAGCCTGAACGGGATACTTAGAGCTGGTGTTGCGCGCGGGGTGGACGCGGGAAGGTCATACCAGTCCACTGAAGTTCACTGAAGTCCACTAAAGTCCACTGAAGCCCACTGAAGTCCACTGAAGTCCACAATGCACCCCCCTTCTCGCTTCGTAGAACAACAGCTCAAGGTGTCTAAAACTAACGGAACACTGTTCAAATCTTGTGCGAATGATACCTAAAGCCAGAACTTTAACAAGGCAGATATAGCTCGTATTGTGCGGGAGCTGGAGGCGGGAAGGCGACACCTCTTCGTCGTCATTTAACGTTGATGCAGAACACTTGCAAACTGTAACGAGGGCCTCAATTGGGTGGCTTGGAACTTGATGAGAAGAAACAAATTCAGAACAATAATAGACTTGAGTTTTCTAGGATCTCTGATTCTCTGAAATTTTCTGGTGAGTCCTTGGGAAGCCTGCGCTCTTATAGACACAATTGGACTCCAGTGGACTTTCAGTGGACTTGCCAGTGGACTCCAGTGGACTGGTATGACCTTCCCGCGTCCACCCCGCGCGCAACACCAGCTCTAAGTATCCCGTTCAGGCTTTGGCTTTTAATGCCATTCGCGCATGATTTGGACGAGATTACATTAGCTTTGGCGTCATGGGAAGGTGTTGTGCACTGAGAAATAATATGGTTGAAAGAATATTTCGAACACAGAAATGGCGGAATGGCGGATGTCGGAGGACGTGTCTTATGTGCGACCCTAGTAGGTTCAAGGCGGCTTCTTGACTGCATCAACTTCGTGAATGTAACAGGTACATACATACAGAGTTGTATGTACCCGCTGCTATTCCTCTTATCCACCAACTTTTGCAACTTCTTTGTCTCGACTCTCGACTCTCTACACACCTGAACCAGTGCCACTACATACCTCATTATCACTTCAGGTGGATCGTCCCAAGCTGCGGTTGTCTTGGCTGCATGGAGCCATGCTGATTAATTGCCCTCTTCTTAGAGGTCGCAACTATGTGTCCCGTCCACCGCAACTTTTTCGTCGACGGATAACCAGTTACTCATTGGCTGAACCAGCCAGTCTAGTAGATCGGCTATCCGCTTCCACGCGTTGGTTTGTTTTACATGCTGTGCGTAAAGTACAGCGCCGTTTGCTTCATGGATCGACATTGGCCGGCTCTTTCTCTTCACCTACGACATGCCTAGGAAACCCGGTGACTGGTGTTACCCGTGTGCAATGGCCCTGAGTGAGAGCCGTATTTGCTTTGCAGGCCAAGACTGAGGATTCTTCTTAACGACTTGGACCATGTTCACAGTGGCATATCCTGATTCCTGCACACGACATTTCGAGAAACACCGGATACTGAACATTGATTCACATTACTCCAACGTGCTTTTCACGGATAAAAACTTTTTTACGCCCTTTTCTACAGATCAACGGTCATACAATGGATCGTGAAAGTTTGTCTATTTGCAACGTCAACCCTCGGCAAGTAGCTGGACCAGACTTGCTGCATCATCTCATTGCCTCTTCCGCCGACACCACAGCAATAAAGTACGTTGTTGGAGGGAAACGCACGTCTTATTCGTATCATTATATCGACGATGCATCAGATAGGCTTGCGCGTCTCATTGGCGCTTTATATGCTGGAACAAATCAAGATACAGATGTTATTGTCCCGATTTTGATGCCGCAGTGTCCTCATCTCTACGTCTCTCTTCTCGCTGTACTGAAGTTTGGCGGTGCATTCTGCCCCTTGAATCTCGACGCCCCCGCGGATCGGCTCAAGTTTATTCTGAAAGACGTTTCGGCCAAGATCGTGCTTGTTACACAGCAGTTTGCCAACAAAATACCTTCAGACTGCGCCGTTCAGATCGTCATTGTCGACGATGATGACCCTGAAATGGAGGTCACCTGCCATCAAGGCCCAATTGCAACACCGAACTCCCTGGCCTATGTAATGTACACCTCAGGATCGACGGGTACGCCGAAAGGCGTTGGTATCTCTCACAAAGCCGCAACTCAAGCCCTCCTCGCCCATGACAAACATATTCCAGAGTTTACGAAATTTCTCCAGTTTGCAGCCCCGACTTTCGACGTCTTTGTTTTCGAAACGTTCTTCCCTCTATTCCGTGGAGCCACACTGATTGTTGCGAAAAGGGAGGAAATGTTGGACGACCTTCCGGCTATCATGCGGCTGATGGATGTTGACGCTTGTGAACTCACACCAACTGTCGCAGGAAGCCTTTTGAAAACGCGACAAAGCGTTCCAAACCTGAAGCTTTTGCTGACTATTGGCGAAATGCTGAAAGTGCCTGTCATACGGGAATTTGGTGGCAGCGACGATGGCAAGAGTATTCTGTGGGCCATGTATGGACCGACAGAAGCCACAATACATTGGTGAGAACCACGGAAATTCTGATTCGACTTTGACTCAGGCCACTAACCCTGTTATGTGCCCAGTACTTTACAAGCAAGTTTGCCATCGACGTCGTCCCCAGGCAACATAGGTTTACCACTTGACACGGTTTCAAGCTTTATCATTGAACCCGTGACCTCTTCCAGCAACAGTCAGGACTTTGTCGTTCTACCTAGAGGTAAAGCCGGGGAACTTGCTGTAGGAGGCTATCAACTTGCAAGGGGATACATCAACCGCCCTCAAGAGACATCCTCTTCTTTCATTGACACCCCTTACGGAAGAGTATATCGCACTGGAGACAGGGCAATCATGAATCAAGACGGCACTTTAGAATGCCTAGGTCGTTTGTCTGATGGACAAGTTAAGCTTCGTGGCCAGCGCATCGAATTGGGGGAAATTGAGCACGCTGCTCTGCGCACATCAGGATGTCACGGTGCCAATGCTGCCGTGATCGGGTCGAACTTGATTCTCTTCTGTGCCGTGGACTCCGAGACCCACGAAGCAGACGTCAAAGATAGCTGCAACTCTTGGCTACCGCGGTACATGGCCCCCAATGAAATTGTCTTGATGGATGAACTTCCCCGGCTTGCCAGTGGCAAGGTCGACTCAAAAGCGCTTAAAGAAGAGTTCATTCAGACCCGGGCGAATGCAGAGTTAGATTCAATTGTGTATCAAGAGACAGCAGACCCAAAGGCCGCCAAAATTGTGCAGATCGTTTACGATATTTTGAAAACAGGAGTGAGTGAACGATCGGTTCTTACTGCTGCTGGCATGGATTCTCTCTCGGCTATTCAACTAGCTGCCACCCTTCGAGATAATGGTCTTGAGATATCAGTTGCAAAACTGTTGAAATGCCGATTGCTGCAAGATATAATCACGGGCGTGCAGGAGATTTCCAGCATTGACTGCGCGTCAGAAGGCGCCAATGGCGTCCAGGGGCGATGTGAATCAGTCACAGTACCTACACCAGAGGAACTCGGCAACATCGATCTTCAACGTTCGATACAATATACTACGTTCTGTACCCCGCTACAGTCAGCCATGTTGGCGGAGACAGCGCGGAACCCAGCGCTGTACTGCAACGAAATCTTACTGCGCGCTATGCGTGATGTTCCGGTACAGGCTCTGATTGAAGCGTTCAATAAAGTCATTCAATCAAATGAAGCACTCAGGACTGGATTTGTGTACCGTCAAGGGCAGCATGTTTCTGTCGTGTTCTCCGCCCCCAGCGATGGCCAAGTTACTGTTCTAACCCAGTCCAAACCCGGTTTTCAGTTGGACACAGCGGACGACTTTCTGCATCCTTTCCTGGTCCAATTGATACCCAATGTTGCAAAGAGACAAGTGGATATCCTCATACAAGCGCACCATGCCATTTACGATGGGTGGTCAATGGACATGCTTCTTTCTGATGTTTCCCAGCTTCTGAATCGGCAATTGCCGCCTCGACGCCATCAATTCAAACAAGTTGCCCGCTATCTAAGTCGTGTCGCGAACACGACTAAAGATGAGGCACGGGCGTTTTGGAGCGAGACGTTGCTTGGATGGAATAAACCACCCTTTCCAAAGCTTCTCAGCCGGCCTAAGGCCGACAAGATCAAGACTCATTGCACATTTCTGGACATGTGTCCATCGTCTGTGCTAGAATTGTCGCAGTCTTGTGAAATAAGCTCTCAAGTTCTATTTCAAGCTGCGCTGACACTGGCGTGGCAAGGCATCACGGGTCAACCGGATGTTCTGGTTGGCTCGGTGCTTTCAGGTCGCACTATTCCCGTCAGCGGCATGGAGGGCATCATTGGTCCCTGCATTGTTTCCATGCCTCTGAGAGTAGATTTGGAATCAATGAGATCGAACATTGATCTATTGAAGGGCATTCACGCGAAAAACCGCTCAATGATGGAACATTGTGATCTACCGCTTCACGAGATTGGTGTATTAGCAGGACTCAGACCCGGCGAATCTATTTATGATGTCTTGTTCGTGTACCAACAGTCGCTGTATCCTTTAAAAGGCAAGTTCGAAGTACTGCAGCATATCGAGCACATAGACAGGCTTGAGACAAAGTTGTTGGTTGAGGTCGAGCCTAGTACCACCGGATTTTCCTTGCAGATCACATATCACTCTTCCTTCGTCAGCGAGAAATTCGTGGATCAAATGTCTCAGCAAATCCGATCTCTGAGCCACAAAATCCTCAATGAACCAAGTGCTGCTCTCGGATCCACGGCAGGCCTCGGAGATTGTGGAATGTCAATATATAGCACCAAGACCGACCCTGACAAGGAGCCAGATGACGTTGCTTCTCTGTTTGACGAAGCAGCAAGGCGAAACCCTCATGCAGAAGCACTGCGTATCGTATCATCTGTGGAAGGAGATCTTTTCCAAGTCACAACCATGACTTACGCATCACTGTCTCGAGCGGCGAACAAGACGGCTCATTTTGTACAGGGCAATGGAGCAGAAGTTGGTGAGATTGTTGCCATCATCATGAACAAGTCCACAGCTCTATATACTGCGATTTTGGGAGTCATCAAGGCAGGATGTGCGTACTTACCGATATTACCTGTTACTCCGGTCTCTCGCGTGAGAGAGATTTTGCGGCAGTCCCAAGTCAGATATTGTCTTGTCGACGATGCGGTCAATAACTTCCAGGACTTACAAGACATGGTCATCATCCTCAACGCCAACGATGCGATCTCATCCGAACTACCAGAGGATGCACCTATTATCCCTCCAGATGCTGATAGGCTTTCTTACGTCATATTCACTTCGGGGACTACGGGAGTTCCCAAAGGCGTTGCCGTGACGCAGCGCAATCTAGCGAGCAACATTACGCACCTTACCACAATTTATCCAAAACTGTCTATGCGCCCTCGGTTACTACAAGCCTGCTCCCACGCTTTTGACGTCTCTGCGTTTGAGATATTCTACGCATGGTATGCTGGGATGAGTCTTTGCGCTGCAGACAACGATACTCTATTCAGGGATATAGAACACGCAATCAGAGCGTTCGAAATCACGCATCTGAGCTTGACCCCAACTGTGGCAGCCTTGATAGACCCCCAAAACGTTCCTGGTGTCGAGTTTCTCGTCACGGCGGGTGAACCAGTGACGTCTTCAGTTGTTCAGAAATGGGGTTCGCTCTTGTTCCAAGGCTACGGTCCATCTGAGACGACGAATATATGCAGTGTCAAGAGGATGTCGCACGGGGAATTTACTGAGCATCTAGGCTGGGTATTTCCGGCTACATCCGTTGTAGTGCTGAGTCCTAACACCTTGGACGTTGTGCCCTTCGGTTGGCTGGGCGAATTTTGCTTTGGGGGCAGTCAAGTCGCTCGTGGTTACCTGAACGACGACGAGTTGACGGCCCGAAAGTTCATCGACCACCCCTCATTCGGCAGGATATATCGCTCAGGCGATGTCGGACGAATGCTTCCCGACGGCTCACTAATGATAATCGGCCGACTAGATAGCCAGCTCAAAGTCCGTGGTCAGCGTGTTGAGGCAAGCGAGATTGACGGCATTCTGACCAGTACAACACAGGTAGATGCCGCTGTGACTATTTTAACCCAAAGCATCTGGAACCAATCCGAACAGCTAACCACGTTCTACACGTCCGTTAGGTCGGCTGAACTCGAGCAAGTCACGCAAGCGACCCTTGAAACACATCAGGTGTTGATGGGAGAATTAAAGGCGCGATTACCATCATACATGGTTCCCACATATCTTATACCGATTGCACATATTCCTAGGACATCAAGTGGAAAAGTGGACAGGCCTGCCCTGAGACAGTACTTCTCTGGGCTTCAGAAAGAATATCTCGAGACAGTGTCTCAAGGGTCACCAAAGCCCGAGGAAAACGGTGAATGGACAGAACAGGAGAATCTCGTCGCGGAAGCCATATCCGAATCGTATAGCATCTTGCGAAGCGACATAGGAAGATGGACTCCTTTTCCTGCTCTCGGTATCGATTCCATCTCTGCCATTGGTCTCTCCAAGTTAGTGAGCGCTCGGCTTGGTTGTCAGGTTTCCATATCTGCCATTCTTCGAAACTCTTCTGTGGCCCTATTAGCGCGTGCTCTGAACAACTTGAGTGCTTCGACAGCCAGCGATACAACACAGAAGATACAAAGTTTGACGTCGAACCTACGCGTCGAGATCGAAGACACAATCAAGAAAAATGGCTTGGAGTCAGAGTCAATTTGGCCTTGTGTCCCGCTGCAAGAGGCAATGCTAATGCAGAGCCAAAGGAGTTATTACAATCGCACCCTTTTACGACTACAAATTTCACCAGAGAAAATTCTTTCTTACTGGAACGAGGCTTCGAGAAGGCATGGCATCCTGAGAACTTGCTTTGTCACAACAAAAAACTTGTCCTATCCGATCGCGCAAGTTGTTCTACGAGAATGGTCTTTACCATGGAAAACTTTCGAAGTCACTGTACCATCGCTGGAAGATGCATCAAAAGCACACCTCGAAACTCTTCCAGAGCCTTTGGACTCATTCAAACCACCCTGTTCGTTGGCTATAATCAGGTACAAGGGATCGAATTTTCTTTCCTTCATTTGCCATCATGCTCTATATGATGGTATAGCAATGGAGAACCTCTGGAGGGAAATAGAATCAATGGCGCATGGAATCGACTTACCTGCGCCTATTTCATACGCATCATTCTTACAAGAAGCTCTAAACCTACCAGTCGATGTTCAGTCTTTCTGGATAGATCAGTTCCGTGGATTCGAGGGCTCACCAAGCTTTGCTCGATCGACCCGCCTCTGCCTCAATCAATGCATGCACTCCGTTTCCATCGATATAAGCTTAGAAGATATCCAAAAGAAGTCAAGGTCATTCGGCGTATCATTGTTGTCTTTATGTCAAGCGTCTTGGGCCGCTGTTTTGTCGTCTGTTTTTGAACAGTCCGACATTGTCTTTGGGAATGTTGTCAGCGGTCGAACCATCGCGATGGAGGGTATCGATAGACTGATCGCTCCATGCTTCAATACCATCCCCTTGCGCATGGACATCTCGAGGAGCGCGCAGAACATGGATCTTATGAAAGCCTTTCAACACCTCAACTCCAGGCTGCTACCTTACCAGTTTTCACCCCTCAAACTGATTCAAAAGGTTGCTGGAACACGGCATCGAAGTCTCTTTGATACACTCTTTCTTCTACAACAGCCACTCCGGGACATGGACACAAGTGTTTGGACACTTGAAGAAGATGTCGGGGATATGGACGTTCCGCTAGTCTGCGAAGTGATACCGTGCCCAAATCTGAATTCCGTTCTGATGAACTTGCATTATGACATGGGCATGATTACAGATGACCTTGCTTCTGCCATTTCTGACTTGTTCAATCAGACGCTGCAGAGGATGGTTTTGAACCCTTACGACACGGTAGCAACGCGACCTTTGCTGTCGACGTCTTATTCCGAAGTATTGAGTACCCTGTTCGTAAAGGAAGAGAAGAAGGACGAATCTGTTTCACTAAACAGTTCAGGTGCAGACTGGACAGAGCTGCAGAAATTGATTCGCGAGGCTTTCTCCAGCATCTCGGGCGTTTCAGAACATGCGATTCATCGCCCGACTACAATATTCCAATTGGGACTCGATAGTATAAATGCGGTTCAGATCGCATCAGTGCTGCGAGCACAGAACTTACCTGTCTCATCCTCAGACGTTGTTCAATGCGCTAGCTGTGAGGCGTTGGCAGCTCGAATTATTCAAAATGAAAGTCTCCCTCAAAAAGACGACGTTCTAAGTTTCGATTTCGCGCGCTATCATCAGCAAGCAATTGCACACATGCCCAAAATCATGCTATCAACTTCAGACATTGAAGCCATACTTCCATGTACCAGTTTGCAGGACGCCATGATTTCAGGCTTCTTGAACTCTGCGGAGGGCCATTACTTGAATTTTCTGACGTACAAGGTCCGCCAAGGTGTAGACTTGAGCGGCCTTGAATACGCTTGGATTCGGCTCCAGCAATGCCATCCGATGCTGCGAACAGGATTTGTGTCGACTCCACAATCAGATAGCTCATTTAGCATGGTCAGATGGAAGAGCAGTTCATGCAGATGTCCTGTCACCAGATTTCAGGAACAAAGCTCCAATGAATTTGACATTTCTGCTTGGAGAGAGGAGTCGAAGCTCGCTATGAAAGAAGATTCAGGCCAACTTCTTTGGAAGGTGGCGCTGGTAGAGACTGATAGTACAGCGATGATGAACGTTGCCATTCATCATGCATTGTATGATGCCAAGACTCTCGGCGATTTATTTCGAGGATTACATCGAATTTTGAAAGGCGATGTTGTCGACTTCCCTCCAATCGAGCCTGCATTGGCGCAGTTACTACTCCGAACACGGAGTAAAGATCTCGACACACAGAATTTCTGGGAAATCGAGGCCGACAAGACTGTTGTGAACAGGTTTCCCATCATGAACCCACTACGTGAAGAGAACTGGAAAATAGTGACTTGCCAACACAACTTGTCAATGTCCATGGTCGAGATACATGCGATTACCAAGAAGATGGGCGTATCGATACAGGCTGTGCTTCAAGCAACATGGGCCCGCATTTTGGCTTCATACTTGGGGGAAAGCTCTGTTGTCTTTGGCGTCGTGTTCGCGGGACGAAACACGGATGAGACTGCCGAGGCTCCGTTTCCGTGTCTAACTACGGTGCCAGTTATAGCAGAAATACGGTCGTCGAACAAGGAACTACTGGATACTATGATGGAGTATAATTCCATGTTATACAAACATCAGTTCGTGTCGTTGGCGAGTATTCAAAAATGGCTCGGTCATACCGGCAGCCCAGTGTTCGACACCGTCCTAGTCTATCAGAACACACAGTCTTCTCTCCCCGACGCGAAGTGGGATCTCATCGCAGATGAGCCGTCCGTGGAATACACTGTCTCCCTGGAAGTCGAACCGAGTGCCGACGGCGAGATGTGCATCCGATTAACGACTCGCAGTGATGTCCTTCCGCCCGAGCAAGCGGAGCTAATTCTTCGTCAATTTAACGCCACGTTGGTGCATCTCGTCAGCACACCAAACGGAACAGAAGACGAATTGCATAAGTCGAAGCCGGAGTTGTTTTCCATCATCCCGGCACGTAACTCTTCGTTACAAGCCCCAGTGCAGCTTGTGCATGAGTTTGTGGAACAGAAAGCAGATTCGCAGCCACATCTCCCAGCTTTGGAGTTTGTTGAATCCTTCACTAGCGACCTCGGTAACACACGGACTTGGACATACGAGCAATTGGATAAGATTGGGAATCAAGTCGCGCATCTATTGGCAGGGACAGTATCCGCCGGAGATATTGTGGCTATTCATTTTTCCAAATGCCCAGAAGCGTACTTTTCTGTGCTTGGGATACTGAAAGCAGGCTGTTCGTTTATTGCTCTCGATCCAAGTGCCCCCAGCGCGAGGAAGCGGTTTATCCTTGAAGACTCCAGGGCAACATGCCTTTTGGTCGATGGATCTTTCGACGCGGAAATCGAGCTCGACATCACAGTTTTGGCAATCAGCGAGGAAACATTGGCGTTGTACCCCATCAGCCGCATAGTTCATGCCGAACCGCTTTCGCCGCAAAGCACTTGTTACTGCTTGTATACTTCAGGGACGACCGGGACTCCCAAGGGTTGCGAGATTACACACGAGAACACGGTCCAGGCACTCATGGCATTTCAGGACTTGTTTCAAGGACACTGGCAACAAGACTCTCGCTGGCTACAATTCGCCGGATTTCACTTCGATGTTTCAGTGCTCGAACAATATTGGAGCTGGTCCGTCGGCATCACCGTGGTTGCAGCTCCAAAAGACTTGATCCTCGACGACCTCGTTGGCTCCATCAACAAGCTCGCAATCACTCACATAGACTTGACACCGAGTTTGGCGCGACTGACGCATCCTGATGACATTCCAAGCCTTTGCAAAGGGGTGTTCATCACTGGTGGTGAACAGCTCCATCAGGAAATTCTGGATGCCTGGGGACCGAAAGGTGTGATTTACAATGCCTATGGACCTACAGAAGCAACTATTGGCGTTACGATGTACCAGCGCGTTCCTGTAAACGGGCGTCCTAGCAACATCGGGAAGCAGTTTCCAAACGTGGGATCTTTTGTATTTCACAGTGGCACGGAAGTTCCTGTTATGCGAGGCGGTGTGGGCGAGCTATGCGTGTCAGGAAAACTTGTTGGAAAGGGATATTTGCACCGCCCCGAGCTCACACGCGAGAAGTTCCCAGTTCTGTCTCACTTTTCTGGAGAAAGGATCTATCGCACAGGGGACCTGGTGAGAATACTTTCCGACGGGTGCTTTGACTTTCTCGGCCGAGCGGATGATCAGGTGAAACTTCGTGGACAACGTCTAGAGACAGGCGAGATCAATCACACAATCTGCAGCACGATCTCGGAAATACAAGCGGCGGCTACCGTTGTTCTGAATCACAATGGGAAGGACGTTCTTGTTGCTTTTCTCGCAGAATTCAGCGATCATCTCCAGACGAGCCTTCGCATCGCGGATGGGGGGATTGATCTGGCGAGCAAGGCCCGAGCTTCGTGCATTGAAAATCTGCCTGGCTATATGATCCCGACATATTTCATCGTGTTGACTTATATGCCTTTATCGTCCAACAATAAGGTCGATGCCAAACAACTGAAATCTTTGTTCACGGAGTTGGATCCCCAGGTTTTGATGGCACACACCGGTCGAAGCGGTTCGGCGCTGAACCAACCTGTTGATGGCCGCATCCTGAGCCGTGTTATTGAAGTACTAGGGGCATTTGTAAGTGTTCCCAAAGAACAGATCTCGGAAACAACCAGTGTTTTCGATCTCGGAGTTGATTCGGTTTCTGTCCTTCAATTGTCGGCGGTTTTGAGAGAGAAAGGTATCATTGGAGCAACTCCAGCTTCCATAATGCGCAATCCGATAATCTCTGATCTCGTACGGACAGTGACCGATGAGAAACAAAAGCCAAACTCAAAAGGTGGCGATGCGAGAGCAATTCGTCAAAGATTGCAGGCATGGAAGCATAAGTACCAGGGGACCGTCTGTCGAGACTTGAATATTGAGACAGACGATATTGACTATATTGCTCCTTGCTCATCTCTCCAAGAAGGCATGATATCTGCAGCTCTGTCGGAAGAGGCTTCGCGTCCATACTTTAATTGGTTCGATGTTCAACTGTCCAGCGATACATCAATGACCGCGGTGCGTCAAGCTTGGGAGAAGACAATTCAATGCCTTCCGATATTGCGAACAGTGTTCGTGAAGACCACTGATGGATATTTCCAAGTGGCAATGAGTCAAGCTAAAGACTGTTGGCGTAAGTCGTTTGTCACTAAAGACTACAATATCAAGCCGTTACTCGACAACGAATATTCCCTTTGGGTGGCTGAGAATGCGTCAAACGTTCACATTCTATCACCGCTTCAGTTCGTTCATGTGACAGGCCCTGAACGACAGCAGCTCAGGCTTTTTGTTTTCCACGGACTTTACGATGGGAGTAGTATCCAGCTCATGCAGGACTTTGCAGCTCGTATCTTTCAGAATGAAGCTCCTGCCTTTGGCCCAAGCTTTATTGACGCACTCTGCCGTGGTCCATTGCAGAAGTTTGAGTTTTGTCGGCCTTTTTGGGAAGAGCACTTGCGCGATTGGACACCCAGTCCCTTACTGAGAACGGCTTCCTCTGAGGGAGACATCGGGCAGGTCGTCTCACTGTCTAGGGATATCCCAGTCGGCCCGTTGGAAGATTTGAGAAAAGAAGAAAACGTTACACTCCAAGCCATTATTCTTTCAATCTGGACGGTGGTTTTGCAGAGCTACACAGCCCAGCCATTGACATTAGGTGTCGTCGTTTCTGGCAGAGCGATTGACCTGCCACAGATCGAAAACACCATTGGTCCTCTGTTCAACACGATACCTTTCTTCAGTCAGAGCCTAAACGATATGACATGGAAGATGTTGGTTCAGCGTTGTCATGCATTCAATGCTGATACGCTCGCATTTCAACATGTCCCGCTCAAGGACATTCAGAAATGGTGCTCCAAAGGCCGTTCTTTATTGGACAGCTTGTTCGCTTTCCAACAAGAAGAGGCAGCACCAGCAAATATATCAATCCCTTGGGCCTTCGTTGAGGGGAGATCGAGCAATGTTAATTATTCACTTGCATTCGAAGCGACTCGAAGTTTGGATGGAACCTTGCATCTACATCTGGTGGCTCGCGACGGGATGGCCAACCGAGACAATTTAGAACAGATGCTCAATCACTTTGCTCAAATAGCGTTGACGGCGAAGCAAAATACCATATTCGCGAAGAGCTCAACTGAAACAGCCCCCCGGAAAGATTCGGCTAATGGTGACGCACCCAGCAAGGAGCCCATATCACCGACGCAACCTGACTGGACCTCTACAGCCTCAGTGCTCCGAGAGGAACTTTGCGCATTGGCCAACATCCCATTTGAAGACGTTCGACCTGGTACTTCAATTCTTGAGCTAGGCATTGACAGTATAGACGCTATAAAGGTTTCAGCAAGACTAGCGAAAAGAGGCATACGCCTGACCGCGTCGCAGGTCACACGACTTCAGACCATTTCTGCCATGGAGAATGCAGCTACATCCTTGAGTACTGAAAAGTCAGATCTCAATCAAATTGATTCTTTGCTGTCCGAGACTCGGAGCCGTCTCTATACCTACCTGCAGAAAAACAATAATGTCGACTTAGACGCAATTGAGCTTGTTTTACCGCCGACCTCCCTGCAGGAGTCCATGATAGCTGGGATGATACAATCGGAATTTGAGTGGTATTACAATCATGATGTGTTAGAACTTGGCGAGGAAGTCGACATGGAGAGACTGAAAGATGCTTGGTTCAAGGTCATCGCATCGTCGCCAATTTTGCGAACTGGTTTCCTGGAAGTCGATGACAGTCAAATCAAAGCGGCTTACTGCCAGGTTGTGTTCAAGAAGACCAGCACAAGTGTTGAGATTGGACAAGTTTCGGAAATTCCGAGGCTGCAAGACGTAATCGCCAACGCCCGTAGAAGAGCAGTATGCGGTCGGGGAATCAAAGATCTCGTTCAAGTCTCGCTCATTGCAGGGCCTGGTAGCAAAAATTACATGGTGATGTCAATGGCTCATGCCTTATACGATGGGTGGTCGTTGGGCCTTTTGTTTGATGATCTCAGAGCGGCATATCAAGGGCAGCTGCAGACACGGGAATACTCGCAAATCCTAGCCACACAACCCGCGCTGTTCTTGACTGGCGACACTGATAACTTTTGGAAGACATATCTCTCACATGCCCGCCCGACTGTCTTCACAGAAAGACCATCAATATGTGCAGCTGAGGATGGGATTGTTTTCAGGAAGGATCGTATCGCCTCTCACACCATGTCCACGATAAGTAGCTTCTGCAAGCAGAACTCGCTTAGCCTCCAGTCACTGTGTACCGCCTGTTGGGCGGCGGTCGTGGGCTTTCTCTCAAAGTCGCTGGATACTGTGTTTGGGGCCGTCCTATCTGGGCGAGACTTTGATGATGCAGATCAGCTGATGTTTCCTACTATGAACACTGTTGCTGTTCGGACTGTTCTCCATGGCACTTCCATGCCCTTCCTCCAATATGTCGAGTCGTGCTTGGCGGATATCAGGGCTCATCAAAGGGTCCCTCTTCGCGAGGCGCAAGCAGCAGCGAACCTGGGAGGCCGGCAATTGTTCAATTCGTTGTTGATACTGCAAAGATCTCGAGACAGCGCTTTCTCCGAAGCCCTGTGTCATTCTATCGATGGATTCTCTGCTGTTGAGTATCCGATTTGCGTCGAGGCAGAGGCGACTGGGGAGACGCTGACTTGGCGAATTGCTTGCAAGGGGCAGTTCTTTTCCGAAAACGACACAGAGGACATACTGCAAAAGATTGAACAAACATTACAGTTCTTCCTCGCTGCATCTGAAGAAGAGATTCTGTCTTTTGACGGTGGTTCAGTAGCCATTTGCGGGCTTCCAAGGACGATCACGCTTGATACCTCAACAGATACCGCAGACTCTAGCGTCGACATCGCCACGCAGCACAGCGATACGCAAGCAATGTTCTCCTGGGATGATATCTCAACTCATATTCGCGCCGTACTCTCTCAAGTCTCAGCTGTTCCTGCTGAATCCATCCCTCCTTCAGCGACGCTCTACCATCTTGGCTTAGACTCCATCTCCGCAATCAAGGTCTCGTTATTGCTGAGGAAGGCCAACATTGACCTGAAGCCTCGGGAACTCTTACAGTCGAGCAGTATTGCCGAGATGGCGTCGCGCATCGAACGCGACGAGGGTCTTGAGGACCCAACGCTGGTCGATTTACATGACTGGGAACTTCCGCTCTCGGCTGCACTTTTCGAGAAGCTGTGTGGTCAAATCAACATCCGTCCGGAAGATGTTGAAGCAGCGCTGCCCGCAACGGCCATGCAGGTATATATGCTCAGTGCTTGGCAGAATTCGAGCGGAGCGGTGTTTTTCCCTCAGTTCTGCTACGAGATATCCCAAGAGTACACACAGCATCAACTTACTGCTGCGTGGAACATACTCGTCGAGTGTGTCCCGATGCTGCGAACTCATCTAGTGTCCACTGGTGCTCCCGAGCTGCCCTGGACGCAAATAATCGTCAGGGCAGGCTCGCCCTCTGTAGAAGGCTCTCACCATCCAATGATCTGTCTTCAGATCGAAGAGAGTCCGTCTCAGCAGTCAAAACTTCTGCGTCTTACTATTCAGCACGCATTCTATGACGGTTTTAGCTTGCCCGCTATCATGCGCCTTTATGTTGATCTGCTTGGACGAGCTGAAGGCTCGGGCAAGCCGAAGCTCGACATTGACCTCTCACACTGGAAGCACTTTTCCATTCTGCCAACCCTTGAGGGACAAGTCGAATCAAGAAAACAGTTCTGGATGAACTATCTGCACGGTCACCAATCTGAGGCTCCTGTTATCCCCGTTTCATCACCACAAACAACTGATCGCGTATCTTGTCTCCGAAAGCAAGCTCTGCACGACATAAGAGACTTGCAACGACGCGCATCATCTCTCGGAATCGGTCTCCAGTCTCTGTTTTTCGCAGCCCTCGCCCGGAGCCTACATCATCGAAGGGTTCAAAAGACTCAAGAAGCGCGCCCACGCACTGTCGTGTTCGGCGTCTATCTCGCCAATCAGACCGCGCACTCCCAGCATCTACATGCCACGTACCCAACGCTCAACCTGGTTCCCCTCCGAGTGAGACTCAGTGATGACGGCGATCTCGGGGCCATTGCCGCGGAAATTCATCAAGACCTGCAGCAAATACAGGCTGATACCAGGGCCGACGTCGGACTCTGGGAAATCTACAACTGGACAGGCATCCGCGTGGACGTATTTGTCAATTTCCTCTCTCTATTCGATGGCGACGACACGGATGCCGTTTCAGAAACAGAAGAGGTCAATCTGCGTCGTAGAGCGGACCAGGATCGGCCTGTAGATCACGTCAAGTCTATGGAAGTACTTCGTCAGCCGTGGCTGCAGAACAATGCGGTCAAGGACGCATATCCCGTAAGGAGCATCCTTTTTTTTCGTTGGCCTAGTCCTTCCCCTTTTCTATTTTTACCCCGTATTTCCCCTTTATCCTTCTTTATGATTCCCCCTTTGACACTTCTTTTCCTCTACCTACTCTACTCTCTTGGGCTGTTTCATCATGCTAACGCCAAGGTGCACTAGCCGTCCATGGATGTCGAAGTTTCCGTCCACGCGCAGAGCCTCGATATTGGTGTATTCGGATCTACCGACTGTCTGTCCCATGACGAAGCACCACAGCTGGTGGATTGCATTGTCCAGCATTTGGGAGGAACATAAGAAGCGGAGTGAAGAACCGCGGATCTGGTCGCCAACACCAATGAGAGGGAGCGCATTTGCATGGGTACATACCCCGTCCTTTGCGGCTTTGTGTCGATCGCAAGTGGCAGGGGTTTTTTCCTTTTCCTTTCTCGCCGCTTTGCATCATGGCCCCTCCTTGCTGCTGGAGCCTGGGAGCGCCCCGCGATGGTGAGGCGCTCCAGCCGCAGCGCGAATCGTGGAGGATTTGGGAGTTGGGGTGGGATTCGCGATTGAGCTTCCCGACGGTTCCCGTACACAGGACGGAGTACGTCGTAGGCACATATGTACATATGTACCTACCTGATGGGGGGCGGTGAACGTGAAGAAATTGAGCAAGCACATTTATGTATTTTTGTGGTCATGGATCAAGATATTGTTTTGTATTTCATTTCGTGTTTTCAGTTTAGAATAAGAAGCACTCGTCTAAAAGCCCATGACAAACAGGGTCCAAAAAACCCGCCCCATTTGCCGTTTGCATCGTGAGTCCGTGACCATAAAGAATGAGGTGGGGCCGACAACTCCTCCGTGAGTCCGTGCCGATCGTTGAGTGGATCTCTGACCTCATCATTCAGGCTTCGGCTGACAAGCCCCAGGAACGCCCCAGACTCCAGTAGGTATGTAGAGAATCGTGGAAATGAAGATGAAAATGAAACGAAAATTGACTGAGAATGAAAAAAAAAAAGAGACTGGGAATGAATGAGAATGCGAATGAAAATGAAAATGAAAATGAAAATGCTCAAGTAAAAAATGAAATTTGAAAATGAAGTAAAACGACCTGCTCAGAGTTTCGCAGGCTTTTGATCCGCCTTCCACCCATCCTCAGCAGCAATCAACTCAGCAGCCCGCTCCCCGACACACAACACCGTAATCATGGGATTAATAGTAGGCATTTCAGGAAAGATGCCCGCGTCAGCGATACGCAGGCCCTTGACGCCACGCACCCTCAACTGAGCATCTACAACAGCCAGTTCATCCTTGGTGGTATCTCCCATCTTGGTAGTTCCAGCAGGGTGGTACACAGTGTGGGCCACACGGCGGGCATATTCGCTGATTTCCTCATCGGTCTGCACCTTGGGACCAGGCGCGGCTTCTTCCTTGAGCCACTCCCTAAAGGGGCTCTGTTGGGCGATTTTCCGCGCAGCCTTGATGCCAGCGACCAGAGTGGCGGCATCGTAGCCCTCGGGGTCGGTGAAGTAGCGGAAGTCGAGGGCGGGCTTCGCAGCGGGATCAGCTGAGGTGAGGAATACGCGGCCGCGGGACCGGGAGCGGGGGATGTTGGGGGTCATGCAAAACGCGTAGCCGTTCTTGACGATTGGGTAGCCGAGACGGGATGTGTTGAGGCAAAAGGGAATCTGGTAGCAGTGCATCATGATGTCGGCAGCGTCGCCGTCTTTGCCGGCCGCGTTGGTGGGCTGGTAGCGGAGGAAGACTCCGGCGTCGGAATCCATGGTGGTTTGGTTGGCGGGGACGGGCTTTGACAGCTCCCACATGATGATGGTTTCGGGGTGGTCGATTAAGTTCTCGCCGACGCCGGGAATGTCCTTGACGACATTCAGACCCAAGCTCTCGAGTTGGCCGCGAGGTCCCAAGCCAGAGTGCAGCATGAGGCGCGGGGTATCGATGGCTCCGGCGCAGAGGATAATCTCCTTGCGCGGCTTGAGAAGAATCTTCTGGCCGCCAGAGGTAAAGATGGAAAGGCCACTGGCGCGATCGTTTTCGACGATGATCTTGCGAACCCAGGCCTTGGTGAGCACTGTTAGGTTGGGCCGTAGTTCCTCGCCGCGAAGAATGGGGTGGATGTACGCGACGGAAGCACTGCTGCGGTAGCCATTATCCGGGTTGTACGAGACGGAGAAGAAGCCGGCGCCCTGAGTAAGCTGGCCCTTCGTGCGGATTTCCTCGTTGAAGTCAGGAATAATGGGAATGTCAAAGGCGTCGGAGCAGGCCTTGACCCAGTCTTTGCACAGCTGGTTCCGGTGACGAGCATGGACCGGCTGGAAAGTATTGCGCAGATTGTCTGCATATCGCATCATGGTCTCAAAGTCCCAGCCCTCGCAACCCTGCTCAACCCAGCGGTCCATGTCATGGCGGAAGGGTCGGAACGAAATCAGCGTGTTGTGCGATGAGCAACCCCCCAGGACCTTGGCTCGCGAATGGCGGATATGAGAATTGCCCATCGGCTGTTCGACCGTGCCGTAGTCGTAGTCCAGATCTCCTCCCAGCAGGGACAGCCATTGACGAAGATCCAGCACTTGGTTGAGGTTGAAGTCCGAGGGGCCGGCCTCGATGAGCAAGACCTTGCGCTCGGGCAGGTAGCTTGAGAGTCGGGAGGCAACCACGCAGCCAGCCGTGCCGCCGCCGACGATGATGTAGTCGAACACGGACTCGGCGCCTTGCGGGAGATATTGCGTAGTCATGGTGGTAGGTGGGTGATCAACGCAAGTAGTGACGGCGAGAAAAGGTGTGTAAGTCGCAGAGCAGGCGAAATATGCAAAGATGAGAAATGAACTGGCCTGAAATACCTAGATGGAGCGAGGTGTGAGAGCTCAGAGGCCGTCATGGGTCCGGGTCCCATAGGGACTCGGGAGACGAAAGGACTTATTACATATTAGGGCGAAAGGCAGAAATAAAAAAGGTGGGCGCATTTGCTTACGTCGCGAACTTGCGAAGCTCAAGCTTACTCCGTACGGACTACGTAGAGTATGTACATGAACTTTCCCACGGAGACCGGTAAGCCGCCGTGCGCCGTGAGCCCGCGAGTCGTGGGTCGTGACTCGTGACTCGTGACTCGTGAGAGCAGTGCTGACTGCTGAGTGAGGGCCGAGCGGTGAGAAGTGGAGCAATGGGCGAGTGGGGCCGGTCCGGCTCTCGGGCGGGACGACGGACGGACGGCGGACCGACTTGCTATGTACCTAGGTATAACACTAACACGCAGGAAGAAGATGACATACCTCCTGTTGATAGTACGGGAGACCCCAAGGGCATGATGCGGACCAGGATTTCCACAAGTTGATTATCCTGTCTGCCTTGATAAAGGTCTCTTGGATCATTAATATATGCGTGGACAACAGACTTATGTATCGAGAGAAGTATCTTCGCAAATTGAAAAACTGGGTGCAGTGAGAGTTCCCTCCTTCCGTTTCAGGTTAGGTCTTGTTGCACGATCAATTCTCTACGGAGTAGTGCGGTCGGTCGGTGGCAATGCCGCCGCAGTGGTGCCCGCATGTAATGGAGCCCGGAGCTGCATAATAAAGGCAGGTCCTTGTCACACGAATACAATCACGTTTCCTCTTTCGACTTTCGGTTAGCTTCTTTTCTCCAAGGTCTCGCGGTCTTCGTTGTGCCATATGTTCGTCGATGTCCGTTGGTCACATACTATAATCGCTACAGACGAGGAGCTTCAACGTTTGAGCTGGCTTGCATTTTAATACACTCGGCGAGTTTCCTCGAGTACAATACGCACTCGTAGCGATCCAAGGCAAAGATAAACTCATAATCCGGCTCCTTCTGCTGCAGCTCGTACTGACGCAGTTTTTGGACACAAATAAGGGACTCTTCAATTGTGACCAGTGGTTCGGGTTCAACGACTTTGTCTTCCTTCCCTGCCTCCTGTTCTTGTTGAATGTTGATCTATACGGCTGAGTCGAGATGCAACGTCATCAACGGGGACCACAGACTTGTCAGAACTTGAAGCACGCTTATCCCCACGGATCAGGAAGGATTCCAGAGACATGGCCTTTGTGGTTGGGTGTTGTTGTTCAAGCTCTGCCAGAAGAGCAAGAGCAGGGACGTTCATAATGGGTTTAATGGCCTGAGAAGTTTGAGAAGAAACAGAAGTTGATCGGCTAGGATAATATACTGTTCTTCGATCGGTCTATGTAACTTCTTAAGAGGCCGGAGCGATACTCGTCTTCAATGTGATTTGTCCTTCGGTCGTTGTGAAATCTGGGGTATTGTTGCCAAGTCGCTGAGGTGGCTGAATGCGATATGGTGAGTGATGTGACGATCTATTGTATTGTTGTCGCATCACTCCTGATGTTGTGTCATGTATGTTGTCTTGTGCCGGTCACTTCATCTGCAGGGACGAGGCAAGTCGAGATGCGCATCTTAAATAAAGTTGTGCTACACTGTCTCACCGCCTTGGCGTTTTAGGACCTTCTCAACACGCTCCCTTTGACGACGTTACAGCGCCCTTTAGATGGCAGATCACGGCTGTTGTAGTTACGAAGCGCCAAGCGAGTTGTAACGGAGAGGAATTTCTTACTTTGCGATCACAGGCAACCCTGAGGCAATATCCCTCTCTACGGAGTACATTAGGTACCTACCTAATCCAGAAAATTACATCCCTCTTTTGATCATCGTACGGAGTATGTACATACGAGTACGCAAGACCACCACGTCGCTTTTTAAAAACCACCGCAAAACATGGTCGTCCCAATTCCATTAGCTAACACCTAATCCTGACCACTAACCAATAACCCTAACCCGTAACTAACGACCATTTTTTGCGGTGGTTTTTAAAAAGCGACGTGGTGGTTTTTCGTACGCATGTAGATACCTACCTAGGTACATACCTCTAATGCCAGCCACCCCGCAAAAGCCGTTTTAGGACCGCCGGTGGAGAAGCTGGCTTCATTACGGAATGTACATAGGTATGTAACTATGTACCTATGTACATACCAGGTACATAGGTACATTAGGTAACCCGAATCAATGCCTCGTGAGTCGTGCGAGTGATAAGGCAAGGTAATTCAACGAGACAGCCCGGGAGAGGCGCAATCTCGCCAGGTCGCGCTGACTGAGAGATAGGCTGAGATTTCATTCTCGAAAGCGACGTCTCTATCTGCGCCCTAGAAACAGTCATCATCAACCAAAAGTCCCGGCTCATACTTACCGATCTGCGAGTCTCAAAAACCCTCGGCAGACGAATCATCTCTGAATTTTCAACTCAGGCCCCAGCGCATTGGATCACGACCACGCAAGAAGCTCTAGTCGAAGTCGAGATGGGCATGCCTCACGAGGATCAGCTCATGAATATGGAGGATCCAGCGTCGGAAAAGCGGAGCGACACGAGTGCTTCACATCATCGAGTTCCAGGTCGCAACGACCGCTTTCAGCGGCAAAGCGGATGGGGCCGCTTGAGCTCTTTAGAGCGGTAGCTTGGGTACCTATTATTGCATGACAACAAAGCTTAATTACTTCGTAATAGAAGACGCAATATGTATATGTATTTAAGTGAAGAGCTTCTCTCTCGCGGAGAAACTTAGTGGGCTTACTGGAAAACTCAATGTTCTCTCCGGTCCATCTTCCTGACCACTGGCTGCTGGGACTCCAATACATACCTAAGCCTACTACATAGCCAGGGCTGCCAGGCATCAAAACATCATGGCTCTTGGCGGTCGTGACGGGGGAGCTTCTGAGCTACTCGTTCAGCAGCAAACACCTGCCAATGGCCAACAAGACGCTCACTTGCATACGGTCTATCCCCAGCACAGCAGAAACTCCATCGAAGCGTCTGCCTCTGGCAGCGCTGGCTCACTCTGGGACGATGAGCCAGTCACCCGTCGTGGTTCACAAGCCGTGATAGAGGACCTAGATCGATCAGAGCTGGTCCGAATCGCCACGGCTCTCACGCGTCGGTTCTCCAATTCGGCCGACCAGCCCTCGCCCGGCGGGCACTCGGGAACTATTGATGAGAATGACCCGGCCGTCAACCCGGAGCACAAAGATTTCGACCTCGAGAAGTGGGTTCGCCGATTTCTGGACCAGATGATGGCAGGAGGACTGGAAGAACGTTCCATGGGCGTCTCGTACCGCAATCTCAATGTCTTCGGCTCGGGGAGTGCTCTGCAACTTCAAAACACCGTCGGGTCTGCGGTGGCCGCTCCACTGAGGCTCGGTGAGTTTTTCAGCTTCAACAAGAAGCCGCGCAAACAGATTCTTTACAGCTTCGATGGATGTTTGAACCCGGGCGAGCTCCTTATTGTGCTTGGCCGGCCGGGATCAGGATGCAGTACGCTCCTCAAGACAATTTGCGGCGAACTTCACGGCCTCGAGCTCGGAGAGCAGTCCAAGATCGACTACAATGGTATCTCTCAGAAACGCATGATCAAGGAGTTCAAGGGCGAGATGATATACAACCAGGAAGTGAGTGAGACGCTGATTTTCTGATTTCAGGCTGCGTCTCATTTCTGTTGTAGCTGCTGACCTGTGATCCTCCACACGTTAGGTTGACAAACATTTCCCGCATCTCACTGTCGGCGAGACACTCGAATTTGCGGCTTCAGTCCGCACGCCCGAACATAGGATCCAGCACATGTCTCGTTCCGAGTACTGCCAATATATCGCAAAGGTCGTCATGGCCGTATTTGGCCTGAGCCATACGTACAACACGAAAGTCGGTAATGACTTTGTTCGTGGCGTCTCCGGTGGAGAGCGTAAGCGTGTTAGCATTGCGGAGATGATGGTAGCAGGCTCCCCGTTGACTGCTTGGGACAACAGGTTAGTCAACACTTGTCTATACTTTTTCATCCTGGATACTTGATGTGCAGCTTTTTTTTGGTCCATTCGGCTAACATGTCAAGCGGAAAGTACCCGTGGCCTCGACTCGGCCACTGCGCTGAAATTCGTCAGTTCGCTGCGTCTGGCGTCTGATCTAGGCCAACGAGCCAACGCGGTTGCCATTTATCAAGCCAGTCAATCGATATATGATCTGTTTGACAAGGCCACCGTCTTGTACGAAGGCCGTCAGATCTATTTTGGCCCTGCCGACCGGGCCAAACGCTATTTCGAGGAGCAAGGCTGGTTCTGCCCCCCACGTCAGACGACCGGAGATTTTCTTACCTCAGTGACAAATCCCCAGGAGCGACGTGCCAGGAAAGGGTTCGAGAACAAAGTTCCCCGCACGCCTGAAGACTTTGAGCGACTATGGCGAGAATCTGCCGAGTACAAGGCTCTGCTACAAAGCATGGACGCCCACGACGAAGAGTTTTCTGGCCCTCGGCAAGGAGAGAGTCTCAGCCAGTTTCGCAAAGAGAAGAACGTTCGACAGGCAAATAATGTCCGCCCAAAGTCGCCATATTTCATCAGCTACTGGATGCAGGTCAAGCTTTGCACCAAGCGCGCGTATCAGAGGATATGGAATAACATCACCGCCACCGCTACACAGGTCATCTCCATTGTTGCCATATCCCTGATCATCGGTTCCATCTTCTTCGGCACGCCTGACGCGACCGTCAGTTTCTACGGCCGCGCTTCGGTTCTGTTCATGGCGATTCTTATGAACGCCCTGACGTCCATTTCTGAAATCACGGGCTTGTACGAGCAGCGGCCCATTGTTGAAAAGCACGCGTCATATGCCTTCTACCGCCCTTCGGCAGAAGCAGCAGGCGGAATCATGGCCGATATTCCCGTCAAATTCGTAACCGCGGTCGCCTTCAATATCGTGCTGTACTTCTTGTCGGAGCTGCGGCGCCAACCGGGTCCTTTCTTCTTGTATTTCCTCATTACCTACATGTCTACACTGGTCATGTCTGCTGTCTTCCGCACCATGGCTGCCGCGACAAAGACTGTCTCGCAGGCCATGGCATTGTCTGGTGTGCTGGTTCTCGCCCTGGTCATATATACTGGGTTCACGCTTCCTGTGCCCGAAATGCATCCCTGGTTCAGCTGGATACGGTGGATCAACCCTGTGTATTACGCCTTTGAGATTTTGGTGGCCAACGAATTCCACAACCGAGACTTCACCTGTTCCGACATCATCCCCCCGTACACCCCCAACATTGGTAATTCCTGGGTGTGTGCCGTGGCCGGTGCAGTCCCTGGACAGTACACGGTGAGCGGAGATGCCTACATCGCCACCAGTTACGAGTACTCCTACTCGCATGTGTGGAGAAACTTTGGGTTTCTAGTCGCATTTCTGCTCTTCTTCTGGGCTACCTACTTTGTTACCGTCGAATTGAACTCGGCTACGTCGAGTTCTGCCGAAGCTCTTGTCTTCCGTCGAGGACACGTCCCCGCCTACCTGCTAAAGGGTGAGTCTCACGCAATTCAGAACGACGAGGCGCCAGATGCTGCTGGTGCTGCTACCGCTACTTCTAATCAAAATGCCACCACCAATGGAGGGGACAAAACAAAGGCACTCGCGCCTCACAGGGATATCCTCACCTGGCGTGATGTGGTCTATGATATCGAGGTCAAGGGCGGGCCTCGTCGTTTACTAGACCATGTTTCTGGCTGGGTCAGACCGGGCACGTTAACAGCCCTCATGGGAGTATCGGGCGCTGGAAAGACAACTCTTTTAGATGCACTGGCGCAGAGAACCACCATGGGCGTCATCACCGGTGACATGCTCGTCAACGGCAAGCCTCTCGACCCAAGCTTCCAGCGCAACACAGGATACGTGCAGCAACAGGACCTGCACCTGGAAACGGCTACTGTGCGTGAAAGTCTGCGATTCAGCGCCATGCTTCGTCAACCAAAGTCTGTCAGTAAGAAGGAAAAGTACGCGTTTGTCGAAGAGGTCATCGGCATGCTCAAGATGGAAGACTTTGCCAATGCCGTTGTTGGTGTCCCCGGACAGGGTCTGAACGTCGAACAGCGCAAGCTCCTCACCATCGGCGTCGAGTTGGCAGCCAAGCCGAAGCTCCTGCTCTTTCTCGACGAACCTACCTCTGGCCTTGACTCGCAAAGCTCCTGGGCCATTTGCGCCTTTCTCAGAAAGCTTGCCGATTCCGGTCAGGCCATTCTGTGCACCATCCACCAGCCCAGCGCTATTCTGTTTCAAGAATTCGATCGCCTGCTATTCCTCGCTAAAGGCGGTAGGACAGTCTATTTCGGCAAGATCGGCCCCAACTCGCACACGTTGCTGGAGTACTTTGAGCGCAACGGCGCGCGTAAATGCCACGACGATGAAAATCCTGCCGAATACATGCTCGAAATTGTTAATCACGGCCAGAATGATAAGAATGAGGACTGGTATGACGTCTGGCAGGCGAGTTCCGAGCGAGCGGCCATGATGCAAGAAATGAATGCCATCCATGCCGAGAAGAAGCACGAGACACCGGCAGAGGACGATCCTTCGACTCGGAAGTATACCACGTACGCCATGCCGCTGGTATGGCAGCTGCAGGTCGTCACGCATCGCATCTTCCAGCAATATTGGAGAATGCCGGCCTACATTTTTGCTAAGCTCGCTTTGGGCATCTTTGCGGGCCTGTTTATTGGGTTTACCTTTTACGACGCCAAATCGACCATGGCAGGCACACAGGCTGTCATCTTCAATACCTTTATGATTACAACCATCTTTTCGTTGATTGTGCAACAGGTACGCTTGTTTTCCGGCTTGCATGTCCTTGCGTCTCACCCAGTCTTGATCAGTAAGCCGCATTGACAACTAACTTGTCCCATTAGATTCAACCCTTGTTCGTGACTCAGCGATCGCTGTACGAAGTGCGAGAACGTCCCAGCAAGGCGTACTCGTGGCAGGTATTTATGATTGCGAACATTGTCGTCGAAATCCCTTATCAGATCGTCACTGGCGTCCTGATCTGGGCGGTCTCGTACTATCCTGTCGTCGGCATCCAAAGCTCCGACCGCCAAGGACTTGTGTTGGTGTTCGTCATCCAGCTATTTATCTATGCGTCTTCATTTGCCGTCATGTGCCAGGCTGCCATGCCGGATCCACACACCGCCGGCAGCGTAGTCATTGTGCTTTCTCTCATGAGCACCGTCTTCAGTGGTGTTTTGCAGACTGCAAAGGCTCTCCCCGGGTTCTGGTACGTGTCTATCCTTTCTCTCTTTTTTTTTTCTTATTTAAAATCGGTCTATGGTCTTTTCTTCTGGCATCTCATGAGGCTAACTCTTTTCCAGGACCTTCATGTATCGTGTCAGTCCGTTCACGTACTGGATCGGCGGCATCGTGGGAACCGAGCTTCACGAACGGGCCATTGAATGCTCCGATGTTGAATTGAACGTCTTCGACCCACCTCAAGGCATGACGTGCGGCGAGTATCTGCAGCCTCTCATCGGCAGGGCACCGGGCGTGTTGCGAAACCCAGCAGCCATCTCGCAGTGCCAGTACTGTAGTGTCCGTAACGCAGATCAGATTCTATCTCAGTCCAACATATTCTGGGACGATCGCGTTCGCAATTTCGGCCTCATGTGGGCGTACATCTTGTTCAATATCTTTGTCGCCGTTCTCGTATACTACCTTTTCCGAGTGAAGCAATGGAAAAAGGGGTCATTGAAGTCAAAATCGCAATCGAAATCAAAATCCAAGACGGAAGATACGGAGAAGCAGTCATCGCAAAGGCAATGAGGGCGCTGGTCTTGACTATTTTGTGTGGGCTCTGTTGTATGCGATATGATACTAGTAGCATGGGCTTATTGAACTTGAGATGCAGAGTAATTACTGGCTGTTCAAGAAGCATTGTTTTGGTAATAATAGCACGACCACAATGCGAGCGCCTTGGTGTCCATGAGCGAGATTCATTTCCAAGACGAAAAGTCGGATAAGGGAGTTGCGCGATCGTGTTGGACAACTTGGAATCACGAAAGTGGTGAATGGGTAATTGATTGTCAGACTTTTTTTGTCAGTGAAGGCTGATTCCAAAATACATTAGGTACCTACCTACTCCGTACTAGGAGGGTATAGAAAAAGTTCCCCTCCCAACGCATTCTCCACTACCCTGTCCTGAGTGGGGCTTGAACACAATTGGCCAGTGTCAAACTCAAGTGGAGTCCGGTGGATACTCCTCAGGGTAAGGCTTCCGGATTATCTAACGCACGATTTAGACGAGCCTTGGAATTTAAAATTTCACACTCCGTACAGGACGTTGACGTTGACTGGCGCTGCTTGAAGAAAAAATTCTCACCTGCCGTACCTACCTAAACCAAACTACCTACCTACCTCCTCTCTCCGTCCTCCTCCTCCGTACAGCTACGCTGGCTGCTGACAAGCTGGAGTACGAGCGTGGGTTACAGTAGTATGAATAGAAATAATTGTTTCTATCGATTGTAAATGTTGCCACCTCTTTGGGTTCGTAATGATTCTTAATGCGTGAGTGGGGAGGACGAATGATGGTCGAGGATAAGTTTGTAATGTGCCATGACTTGGGTGTGATTTAGGTTGGTGCGCGAATTTCGCTAGCCAAATCCAGCTTTGACTCAATTTCG
>QEQW01000266.1:0-34232 GCA_004016085.1 Claviceps quebecensis
CCTGATTGACTTGGCCCAAGGAGGCTGAAACCAGGCATCAAATCCGGAGTCGCCTGCACACATATCACCTCTGAATGAACGAACTTTGCCCATTTTCATGCATAATTCGCATTGTCTGATATTTTTTTCCCTTGCTTGTCCAGCATACACTTTCAAAATAAACATCGAAACTCGTGATATAATAATGTGCCATGAAGCAGGTAACATGTTTTTAACGCGTAAGATGGGTGTGCGGGTAAGCGGGCGTGCGGGCGTGCGGGTGTGTGGGAGTGTGGCGATCAAGCGCGCTAGCCAGATGAGGTAAGGATCCGCTTTTCCAAAACTTCTGTTGCGAAAACTTGCTTGGCGAATAGTTTTGCTCCAGGCTACGAGAACTCTGAATTCGTCATTCAGTGATCACTCGTGGTTCATCGTTCGCGCGGAAACGGTATACCATATATCCAGTGGCGCGATCTCGGAGGACCATAGGTAACCGCGCGGATGCAACGTCCGACTCAGACTCGGCTGGATCCGGGTGACGGGTTGCGCGATGGACGAATCAAAACCCTTTTACGTACCTTGTATTAGGCTGTACGGAGAACGCTTATGTATTGCATGTGAGAGTGAGAATGGAGGGACTGCTCTGTACGCACATGCAATACCTACTCCGTGCTCCGTAGAGTAAGTAATATAAACGATTGGAAGAACGCTGCGTATCGGTCAAAGCCCGTCCCGGAGTTCGTCGATCCTGCAGACTCCAGACTCAGGGCATGTATGTAGGTACATATTTAATCCCCGAATCCCTCACTAAGCCGGTTCCTACCAGCTTAATAAAAAGATACCTAGGTAGGTAGTGTTCTAACTTCTAACTTCTGACCTTTTGGTCGGGTCAGCCGACGGCAGGAACATCCGACTCCTGAGTCCTCACAGAACCGGGTTTTAACCCCTCGCACATTATTCCTTTCCCGACTATGCAACGGAGTTAAAAAGGGGGGCTTATGCCGCAGTTTTCCAAGCTTTTCCAGTGAAAGGCCTCAAGTTAAACATCCTCCAAAGAAAGTCTCCCTTTTCGACGGAAGCTCTCATAGAACCCCCCTCCCTTCAGGCTTCAACGCCTCCCACCATCTCCCCGTTACCCATTGCATCATCCCTCGCGATCGTCTGATCCGACGCATCTTAGGAGATTCTTAATAAACGGGGCTTACATATCTGGATCCGTGCCGACTCGAGTTCACGAGGATTTCGAAGAACAAACAAAACTGGGAAAGGCTTGCCGCAGATCTGAGATGGTTCCATTAGTTTATTTGCTGAATTACAGAGTACTGTATGTACAATGAGCAACGAGATGGATTGGACATCTTCTTCATCTTTTGCGACGGCCGTTGCCCCGCCCTTCCGAGAGAGAAATTACACGGGACAGGAAAATGAAGTTTGTCTGTCTCACTCGCGGACAGTTTGTCTTACAGGGGCCTGCAAGGTTGGACAAGTTACATATGTATGTACCTACCTAATGTATGTATGTTCCAGAGGGACTTATGTAGTCATAGTGGCAGTACTGGTATACTACTGTTTCGGGAGGGGGTCTACCGTTCACCTGCCGAGGGACGGAGCGCTTCCGGCTTACATATGTATGCGCAATGCACATATGTATGTACGGAGTACCTACTTACTCCGTACTGCTCCCTTCGTTGGAACTTGGCAGTTGCCCCGGGTTCAGATAAGGTCCGAAAATAGTCTACAATCCCCTGCGCATGTTCGTGGATCATCTCCGCCGATCTGCTTGGCGAGCAGGGCACGTGTATGATGTACAGTTCGCGGTTTGTGTGATAGCGTGTTTGAGAATGAGGGGTTCATGTACGAAGGGCGAGGATAGTGGACGTAAAAGCCGCAACTCAAAAGATCTTTTGCTACACGGTCGTCGGTGATGCGATGGCCACATGGCATATGATCAATAAGACTCGCGTTATATGTTGTAAAGAAGAGAAAAAGTATGCAAGGACGCACATTGTCAGACAAACTCCAGAATGATTACAGTAGGTAAACATCCGCCCCCATGCATCCGCCCAATCAAGGTACCTAATTTTCCGTACCGTCCCCAAAATCCGAGAAACATGCATGACAGGACCAAGTTCCCAAGGAAAATCCAAGACAAATTCCCAAAAAGAAAGACAACTGATGATAGATCAACATCGGCGAAATGATGGATGGATGGCCGGACCCTCTCGCTGGTATCAAATTCCGGTGTTATAACTCGGGTGTGCTGTGTGAACAGAATGAGAAGAAGAAAAAGAAGAAGAAGAAGAAGAAGAAGAAGAAATTAGTTTGTGTGATAGGCCAGGACGGCTACTAAGAAACATTTGCGCAAGATTATGCCTGAGCACGTTCGCTCTTCTTGCGATCCTTGCGGTCCTCGCGGCCCTTGTCAGACCACGGGAAGTGGAACACGGGGACTTGGAAGAAAGAGTTGCTGTCATCCCGGTTAGCCATCCAGATTCCACCAGTCAAGGGATCTCATGTAACTACAATGAGTTTTGTTTTTCTTTGCAGCGGATGTGAAAATGGATGGATGCGGGCAAGGAATGTAACACGTAATATACGAACCTGCTATCTTGCAGACCAGCCAACGCGCAATACCACGCCAGAAACGCAGCCAGAAACCCAAACACACCCCCCGTCTTCTGCAGCGCCACCGCAGCGACGGCATTGCCCATGTCATTCGCGTACTGCTCACATGCTAGAAACAGAAACGCAAGATCGAGCATCAAGAATAGCGAGAAGAACATGACGGTCGAGCGCAGCGTGCAGAGCAGTAGAAGGGTCGTGAAGATGAACCAGCCGGTCAGGAAAAAGCCCAGAGGGCTCGAGACATGGCCCTCGTAGGGACCCGTCGTGGCGGTGATGCCCCAGTTAGGCGTCAGGAGAATACCATAGGAGATCCAGAAACCGCCATACGAAGATAGGGCCGTGGCGCCAAAGGTATTGCCGCATGCCATTTCCCTATTGAAAGCGTTAGCGCATTGAAGTAGCCAACACGATTCCCTTTAGGCTTTTCTTCTTTTCCCTGGACCCTCCCTCCCACATCGCCAAATGGGTAGGTATGTACAATGAGCATTGAGATGAGTGAGTGGGAGTCGCATAACGGCCTGTCCCCCAAAAACAAAAATAAAACTCACCACATGCCGGCCAGGAGCTGAATAAGACCACCATATCCAAAAGCCAGAGGAACAACAATATTAGGCTCCTTGACACCCCTCGTGTGCGTATTCACAGCCGAGAGCACAAAAGTCGTCAGCGCAAAAGCGCATAGCCCTAGCGGAGCAGGATTCGCAAACTTTCGATGCTCATACGGCTTCCACAGACCCGGTTGCAGGGAACCCCCCGAGGCCTGCGCATAGCCGCTCGTGATGTTGGCGTTGTCTCCATGGTAATGCCAGCGCTGGTGGTGGTGATGATGATCATTCACAGCATGTAAGCCATGGATATCTTTTTCTGAGGCAGCGGTTATCGTCGACGGTGGCACGACGTTGTCGGTCGACATGGTGGTGGTGGTGGTGGTAGCAGTTTTTTGGGTGTTTTTTTTTTTCTTTTTGGAGGGAGGGTTTATATGCGCTACGCTTCACCGGAAGTTCTTTCAGTGTAAGACGAGTTCTCCTTTTTCGGGTAGTATGAGAAATATCTTGAGCGTATCACCACGGGTCGGGTCTCTTTTGACAATTCAAAACGAGATATATGGCTTTTTGGCCAAAACTCCACTTCTTTTCTGGGTTTCAATCGAGCTCGCGTGTAACGGTGAGACCAGGGGGACGGGAGGGGGAGACGAATAGGCGGCTCAAAGGGGATAAAGATGGTATCCTGGATAGGAAACAAATAAAAAATGGCGAGGCGTTTAGAGTCTAGACGGGTTGATGAGAATGGCGAGATCGATGGGCAGGCCACTATCTTATACGCTTTCTCGTTTTGGCAAGGGAGACGGATTGGTGACCCGGGCGAAACAAGGCGAACATGGTTGAGAGACATGGGTATTACGTACTCCGAACTTCAATGTAGATACAGCATACTCCGTACATACCTACATCTCCGTACATACATAGTTGACTCTCCGTATGTATCACCCGTGACCCAACCCCCGTCGACAAAGCCCTGGGAAAGCCAATGCTACGTTCCCAAAGCTTGCCGCTAATAAGTTGCCAAGCTGCCATCAAATCGCCTTATGGACTTCTCCCCGGGTCCCGGGAGGGGGGAGGGGGGTGTGGCAGCGGGAAGAGTTGAGAATGAGAAGTTGATGAGTCTTGCCAAAGCGTGGCGAGTGGAGGCCGAAAGGGGTGTGGGATGAAGGAAGGCGTCGAGGGCGTGATTCTGATGCCGAGGTGCAGATGCGCGAAAGGCGTTGCATTCCGAATGATACATACATACGGAGTACTCCGTAGTAGGTACTCCGTAGATGCGGTATGTATTTGAGAAACGAGGCAGCAGAACGAGTCCTGACGTGGCTTTGCTTCTTGTTTCTTACAAATACTCTTGAACTTCAGAAGTCTGTGCACTCGTCTTTTCCGCGCTTCTTTCTGCGCAATCGTTAACTCCCTCTGCGCAGCGTGCCATTACGAACACGATCGAAGTGAGCGTCCGAGTCAGGTTTGAGATGTTGAGACCCCCCTTTCACCTCGCACCTCGCACCTTGCACCTTTCACCTTTCACCCACCACAACACCACCACCACAACCACAACGACAATTAGGTACAAAGGTAGCGTGCGGGGAGCCGTCCAGATTCGGGCGGTGCCACTAGCGACTTGGAGATGGCCGGCCGTTCTACAGGCGCGGATGGAGCGCGTCGGCATGTCGTCGACTGGGTATTTTGGGTAGGACAAGGTCGGGATTCCAACCCCCCCCGGTCAAAAAAGGGTTGCATCTGGGCTCAAAAGCTGCAAACCTGCGCTTGTAGATCCAGGGCCCGTTCGGTCTTCCCTGCGTTGAACAAGACGGGGGGCCGGGGGCGACCTGGCAAACTCTGTACTCTGTACTCCGTGCTCTGTACTCTGTACTTGTCGAATCCGGCCCCTGTGTTACAGGTTACATGATACCTGCCGATGCGATGCGATGCGATGCGATGCGATGCTGCGTTGACGGCAAAGCAACTTGGCCTGTCTGGCCGCGCATACTGTTACGAACCAAGCCTGAGTGCGCGACAGTCAGGACTCAGGAATACTCCGTCGATTACGGGAAATATAATGATGTGGGAGCTAAGTGTCTGAGATGCTGTTCCGGTAGGACCCTCCAATGGTAGACGTCTGCCATCATGTGCCATGAGAGCTTGCCTCCCTGTCCGATGTATTGTCTCGACGACCCCCTTTTTGGCGATGCATCTTGGAATTGGATCCAAATCAAAACATGACAGACAAGTTGAAAGCCCGGCGATGGTCCCTTGCTGCGGCCCACCGGCTTTCACCCACGAAGCGGAACCAAGTTCTGCAGGGGATTGCGGAGCATAGCCAAAAGTCGATGCACGTCGTGACGCCGTTGTCGTCAGTTGATTACATGCTCCGTAGATGGCCTTTCATCCGTCATGGATTTTCAACTTCATCAACAACTTACAAGCACGTAAATTTAGTGGATAATGTGGACATAGTCCGCAAATGAGATTATAAGCCCAATCGAACGACAAGTCACCCGCTGCTGCCGGCTGCTGCGATTCGTTCCGTGTTCGTGCGGTGTTCATCTCACATACCTACCTACCAACTCGTATGCAATAGTCTCGTCTCTCTCGTGGCACATGCACACTCCAAGGGCCCCCAAGACAACCAATGTTTTGGCGTTTTGCGCATTCAATGTCCAAGACAAGCAATTCAGGTGGCGCATCCCTTTTGCACTTGTAGGAGCCGTCCCACCCCCGGGAGTGCACAGTCCCGGACGAAGGCATCTCGAATGGACAATGGCCCAATGGGGCGTGGGCGCCATCGATATCCTGAGCCAGTGTACCTACGCAGGCACTATACACGATATCCAAAGCGTCATCCACGCTCCTGAGCGAATGACGAAGGGAGAATATGGCGTGGTCAGACGGGATGGGCTGCGGTAGGAGGTACATAGGTAGTCAACTGTCACGCACCAAGATCCAATCCAAAAAATGCGGAGACGAGTCACGACCACATCACGGTCCAAGTACAATTGGCGGAAGTCGCCTGTGTACTCCGTACGGAGTAAAATCGAGGGATCGTCGGGGCAATGAGGCTGAAGAGTCGAGCGAGACGGAGTTGGACGGATTTTGGTCTTTCGTGTAAAGAAGAAAATGCGCCAGTCAGGGAGCCGTATTCCGTGATGCATGCCAAGAGGTACAGTATCGGTACAGTCTACAGATGCGTGGCGCGGGGGCACCCACCAATGAGCCAATCGGCACTAGCCTAGACTACCTACCTACCTTAGGTAGTAAGGTACATGGTAGGTACCGTAACAAGCCAAAAGAGCACAAAGCAGCAGTTGATTTCCAAAAGAAACCCAACCATTATATGTAAATAAGCCAAAGTAAGCAATCATCATTCAGGTTGTAACGACTCTGCGGAGTATTGCCGAGGTCTGTCTTTTGAGTTCTGCATTGTACACATCTGTCTTTGGCCTTCCAACTCCTAACCAGGTCGCCAGAGTCGCATGCGATGCACACACATGTGCAGGGCCGCAGCGGATGCAAATTGTCCCGTGTCTCAACTCTCAATGGGGTTTAATGGCGTCGAACCCCCGCAACTCACGGCCGATGTGGCGTCCGGGGTGAAAGGCAGTGGCGACAGGGTCGTTCTTTCCGGGTAAACGGGCGTCATCGCGATGTATGTACAGAATTTATATGTATGTACATACATACATACATACATACATACATGTACGTACGGAGTAGGAGTACTCTGTGCGATCTCCGCGTCCCTTTTCTCTCTCCCTGCGCACGCATTCTCCGCCTCGTCAATGCCCTCACGCCTCCTCTCAGCCAGCAAGCAGCAGCTAGCCGGTCCAAGAGACAAGACGGCGGCCAGATCTGCCTTTCTCCATGCAATGCAGCCACTCATTCATGACGCAATCTACCCTGCGACCCGAACACCACGTTCCGGCCACGTTTCCCGCTCTCCATGCATGCATTCATGTCGTGATGGTACCATCGTGCACAACCTTCATCATCCTACGTACGGAGTATGTACATATGCACATACGTACCTATGTATCTAATTCCTCCCTCCCTTGAAGTTGAGTCCCTTCCCGCCCCTCGCGTGCCGCTCTCCCCCCCCAGGATCCTCTCATCCCTGATCCCGGGCCATATGTAGCCTTTTTACTCCGTACATTATGTGTACCTATGTATGTACGGAGTAAGGTACATACCTACTTCACCCCTCAAATTGCGAGTTAAATGGCTTCTCCACTCTCCAACATGACATGCATACTCCGTAGGAGTACATAGGTGCATTGCTGTCCATACGGAGTAGATAGAAGGCTGAGGCCCTACCGGCATTCTTCCATCGGGAGAGCGTCCCCTTTCGATTCGTCTAATTTCTTGCCTTTTGAGAACCAACTTGTCAACGAACTTTGAACCCTGAACTGGGGCATAACTTGTCCGAATGTGGCTTCACTGCTCCGGCAAAGGACAAGGTCGTTTTGTTGGTTTTGTTGGTTTTGTTAGTTTTGGAATTTTTCTTCACATTTTCTTTTCTTATTTACTCATCAATTACGAGAAACTTGTCATTCAGGATGAAGATTGTGGCGGTGCAACCCTGTGACGCGAATGCATAGGTAGTTAATTGCTTCTTGTTGATGTACTTTGATGTACGGGGATTCTGTAGTGAGCGTGTACCGGTATATACATATGTACATACATACTCGAACGACGCACTTGAATTCACTCGAACGCCCTCTCTTGTCTGCGCCAGTATGCGCCTGTATGCGCGTGTACGGAGTATGCACTCATCTGCAAAGGATTGCATGTACTTTTACTGCAATCTGCAGGTACCACCACACAATGCAACGCCCCCCAAGTCGGCACCTTGTCTCACCATCTCAATCAGCCGAAGAAACCTTCCCTGGTTGATGCCCTCGCTCGGCGCACGCGAGCCCCGGCAACCCGGCGACCTGATTACCAGGTATGTACGGAGTACATACATATGTATGTACACATTCATACTCATCTTTCATGACTTGAAACGGTCTCCTGCTCCTGAAACCGCCTCCCTTTTTCGTCTTGACCCTTGCTCGGGTCGACCCGACGGGTTCGTCAAAATGAAGTGTTTCCGCCCTTGACCTTGAAGTTGATACGAACTACGGAGTAGAACTTGTGCTATGTACATACATAGGGAGTACACATGTACCTACATTCTGACCGCGTCTTGTGCTCTTCACCTCTTCAACGTCTACTTTTTGCATCTTATCTTACTTCGTGTTGTACTTCACGTTAGTCTTTTCGGCTTACATCATCGTTTGTGTACATATTGCACGTTTCACATCTTACGACTTGCGAATGCGTTTCAGTCTCATGATCTACATTTCACGTCGCGTGTTGTGCGCCGCCGAATCTGACATTTGGTGCCAGGCGCAACGCGTATAAGTGCATGAGACGTGCCACTGATAAAGGAAAAATAACCTAGAGTCGCCCGCGTGGTGTTTGTGACGGTGTAATTTCGCCTGCCGTCTGGCTGGAACCCAGACATCGCGGAAATTTGTCTGAGCGGTCCGCCCTCGCAATCTCAATTTCGTCACTTGTGTCTCAACGTCCATGTCTCAAGAATCAACCCTGATCCTCCATCATATTCACGGTGCTTACTCTTCGTGGCCAACGCCGGAAGCCTCTTTGCCATCTTCGCCATGATATTGCTAAGTACTCCGCCACCTGCTTGTGTGCTACCCGACCTGCGGCATTCACTCAATTCAGTGTCTCGTGTCTTGTTGCTGTAAAATTTCCGCCTCTGCCTCTGCCTCTCTCATTCATCATCTCCAGCAGTATCTACACCTTTCTTAACATGAAATGCGAGCACAAACTATACTTTTCCAGTCCAGTGGGATGCTTCTTCCCTTATATCGCCTATCTATTGTTGCATGCCATGATGTCAAACGTCCCTCTTTCAGATACAGGCACGGCCCCTTGTCTCTGCCGGCAAGTCTTAAAACACAGTCATGGCCGTGCTATTCTCTCGTCTCACTTCCCCTACCACCATGTCTCGCCTCTGCCAAGAGTTGTGCTACAGGGCCATAATTTGTAATTCGATCCGTCTCTGTGGCCCGATGCCCGCTTTGACAGCAAGATGCGTATGGCGCAGTCTGAGGAAGTCGAGGCAATGCTGTCTTGCTGGGCTGGCAACTTTCCACCGAGGTCGTCGAAGATGCGAGGCTCGGGAACTGGCACGTCGACTGTCTTTCGTGCGTGCATGAAGGAGCATGGCCTTGATCCGATCCAGTCTCTTTGTTTGCGCACATGAACACTGATACGATCCAGGGACCACCGCACATCTCACCGTCTCCGTCAAGGCAAGACATATTACAGGAAGTCTCGGGTAGACGTACAGCATCGTCGCGGATGGATGAGCCGCACCAACACTCGTGTCCGTTCTCCGTTCCCGCAAACGAGTAACCTCTAGCTTGACAATGACTGGTGCATATGGAACTAGACATCGATCCGCGCAGGTAATCCAGTGGTTTTGATCCAACAACAACGCGTGATATGTCGTCTTTAAAGCAACCCAAGTACGTCCAGCCATGGGTACCAGTGTCTGCGTCACCATCCGCCCGTGGCAAAGATGTCGACGTCACAAATTCGTATCCAGGATCCATGGTCCCCAGTGACATCGAACAAGTTGTGCAACTATCAATAGTACACCTGGTAGTCGCGCTCGTCGTAGAGTATAAAGACCCGCCCGCGCAGTGATGACATGGCCCTACTTCCGGTGCAGGGTTCGGGATGGGAAGGAGGGGGCACAATGTCTGACTGACCGGGCTGTCAGTAGGCATGTCTGATGAACATGGAGTCGTGCTATCCATCCCGTAATTGACTGTAAGAAGTCGGGATGAAGTCGTGGGTGCACAGGAAGAAATGCTCTGAGTGACAAAAGTCGAGGCGGAGCCGGAGTAGTACGCTGGCATCTTTGTGGAAGACACCAAAACGGTCTTTGCTTCGGCACTTGCTACAGGAAAATCAGTCATTACGGCCATTGCTGCCATTGCCAGCGATCTTAGACTTCCTGTCGGATGTAGTCTCAAATCGGTGGCTGATGCAACAGGTTTCAGGTTGATTGACGCGCATGGAAGAACGACTTCCCATGGCAACTCCCTCCCATCTAGCTTGAGTGCACACATGGTGAGGTTTAATTTGGTCGAGGCGTCATGCAGAATGCCGGCAACTTGCGATAAAACTTCGCCCATGAGAGGCGTTTCGGCAACGAATGAAGCGGCTACAATCTGATTGATGATGTACGAGCCTTCTGTCACTATGGTCTCGTATGTTTTTGCCAAGTTCTGTGCCGCGGTGTCCACAGGTTCCTCTTCTGAAATATTAATCCGTCTCCCGAAAGCTACTGTAACTGCAGGAAGAATCAATGGGATCGTAGATTCAAGCGATGTTGAATTCTCCTGAGCAAGCGCGGAGATGACTGAAGAAACGGACGTTGCATCCACAAGAAGTGCAGCGAGTGTAGCATCCGTGAGTTGCGCAGCAAGATCAAGACTGATAACCGCCACGTGTTTTACCAATACACACATGTGGTTAAGTAGAGAAAGTGCCAGTTCAGTATTCTGATGGCTTACATCCTGTTTTAGCTGTCCAGGAGCGTCGATGTCTAGGGAGAACTGGGGGACGTGTCTTTGCTGTGTCTCTGCCAACACGGCAGCAGTCGACGACCTCTCCCATTTATGGTGAGCGCCAGAGCTTATTGAACTCGAGGTAGGGACGTTGATGAATTGTCCCGGCGCAGTCGGTAAGGCATCCGCGATAGTCAATCTCAGATTTGGTTCAACATTGGCAGTGCCTTTCAAAGTCCGATTTCCAACAATAAGATGGAGAGCTTTGATCAAAGCCAAAAGCAGGTCGTTCGCTGCTTCCGTTATATGCGAACTCCCGATGTTTGTCTGATATGCATGCTCTTGCATGACAGTGTTGGATATGGGAGTAGTTTGAACCAATGCAGACAAAGGGGCATCGGCCACATTGGTGACAAGCGTCGCGCCAGGAACGTTATTGTTCGAACTTGATTTTAAAATTGGAGTGCTTTGCAATGATGCAGACTTCCCAGTGGGATCAACCTTCATCTTTCTGATGTCAGTTCGATTCGCCCATCGACGTATGTATGGCGTGTTGTAGATACCTGTATGGAGTCACCACCGAACAATCCTCCGAGCTGGAATTGGCGAGATTCCAACGTCATATGTTTGCTGTCGTGAGACTGTACGGCCAGCTGGATTGTCACTGCCGTAAAGACAAAAATAACGACCAGACTGACTAATATCGAGATGCAGCTGTTTCGAAGCATCCTTCGTCGGCGGGTCCAAAACGGCGGAGAGCCTGCTGTCCAAGTCGACATCACGGCCATGGTTGTAGAATAGATGTCGCGAGCTGGATGGTTCTTGTACAATACTTGATGTAACATACACACTCCAACTCGAGAACGAAGGTTCCAAAAAAAAAAAGACGTCCAAAAAAACGAGCACCAAAATTGTTAATCGCGTGCGAGCTAATGCGGAGGTTGAAGAGAAGAAGAAGATAGAGTTTCGTCACAATCGGACGGTCTGTATAGGAGTTCGAGATGTCGGAAAAGATAGGATATCAGACGCGACTTCCCCAGTTGAGCCATGAACTGGTCTCGGCCGCAGGCATAAATCTTGCGCCCGCCTCCTTCCTGACAAAGCTTGACCAAGGTCTTGTCGTTGTACCTTCCTTTTCTCCAACGGAAAATTGACCTCCCCCTTAGACAAGAAGATGGCGTACAAGACTCTACGCCTAATGCGAGGATTTCGCCTGTTTGTGAAGATGCAGTGTAATTCACAATGTCTACAGCAATTTTGTTCATGCTTGCGCATTTTCTTCTTTGCCCCAGCGGGAAGTTTCATCGCCTTCCTCCCATTCACGCTCGACATATCCAAGATCCCTTTTCACGCGCTCTAAAACGTCCTTGTCTCCCGTGTTTTTGCCAGCATTATCACTAGTATTTTCTCAGTGGCTACCCATCAAATCTGTCGCGCGAAAGCACTCACCTAATTTTGATAGCTGGTCGACCTGCAGCTGAGCTGAGTTTGATGACGATATTCATAGGGGCCGACTTAGTGCCCGTCTTCAAGTGGACAAAGTCGTTTGTCAGGAACGTGCCGACACCAAACGTGGGTTGAAATCCTAGGTCCTCGGAAACCTTCTTGTATTCCAGACACCGCTCAATGTTTAATGAGTCTGAGAAAACGATTGTTTTCTTTTCCTTGATTCCTTGTTGATCATAGTAATCTCTCAACATCTTGGTATATTCGGTCGGGTCTCCTGAGTCCTGTCGAACACCTGTGAAAGTCTCGGCATACGTCTTCGTCGTTCCATCTGCTTTCTTGAAAGCTTCCGCGGGCAGACCTCCCTCGACAGTCTGAACCGGAAGACTGAATGCGCGAAGGAATTCACGAGTGCCAAAAGTGTCGCTGAGTGCGATCGCCAAGTCTGAACCAAAGCAGCCGACCCAATGACGGAGAGCCAGCTCGGTCGCCTTTGTGTAGTCGTCGAAGATGGCGGCTATGCCCATGAACCATTCGTGAGCCACTGTGCCCACAGGAGGAATGCCAAATCGCATGGCTAGGTGGACGTTCGATGTTCCCGACAACTTTCCGGGAAATCCGCGAGCCTCGGCGGCTTTGGAGGCTTTGACTAGGCCACGAAAAACCAGGGCCTGCGTATGGTAGTCTCGTCTTCTTCGTGTCCCAAATTCCGACGTGATGCAGCCAGCCTCTAAAAGTCGCATGCCCTTGTTGAACGCCAGGTCCTCTTGACCGTCGTAGGTCCAATCAGTATCCATGAAGCGAAAGTACGCCTCGGAAGTAAGTGCAAGGATTGGAATCTCGTATAATATTGTGTCTGACCAGGTACCTTGAATCCTGATGTCGATGTGGCCGAGATCTGAGTCGGCTCCCGTATCTGCGCCGTCCGTCGTAAACGTGATGAATACCTGCTCTCTCGGCCGAAGCTGAAATTCTTTGAGATGGTTCAAGTAGTCTTCCGTCAAGTACTTGCAATGCGTTCGCAGGAAGATGTACTCCTCATTGGACAACGAGATGTTTCCAAGTTCTGACGGGTGTGGTTTTAGACAACTGGCACGACAGCTCAGGAAGGAGGCTACTCACTTCGTATTTGTTGCTCTAACCATTTATAGGCGGTCCTGGACAATTTCTTGTCAGGTGTGCGATTAGTGAAGCCATAGGTGACAGGAACATTTCTGAAGAACTTGAAGACAGCACATTGCATCGTCAGCTTGTACAGATCAGTGTCCAGGAAGGATATGACACCCTCTGGGAAAGGCGACGAGCTATTGAAGTCCATTGAAGCAGTGCGACCAATCGACGAAGGCCAAGCGATCGTGTGCAAATCCACAGTCCAACCGTGAATATTCTGTGCGACTCAGATATTCACGAGCCGTCGTCGTGCGGACAGTACTGTTGCAATGTGATAGCGCTTAAGAGAGTCGTATGGAAGCGGTAGTCCCTCCGGTGAACACGCAGATTTTCAGCAAGAAATCGAGATATCTATTTGATCTAGCTGGAGATCGGATATAGATGAGCCTCTGACGCGCGGGTACATAGGTAGAAGAGAGCGCCAACGTTGAGTCATGGATCGATGAAGTCAAGGCCAGCTTGTTGGCACCAAAAACATCGCATTGGTGGGGTTGGAGCCTTGGAGGGGCGCGACCGTCGACGCCTCCAGTTCTGGATAATCCAGGCTTCGGCCCACCTCCTGGCTCCTGCATTCCTACGGAATAATTAAGCGTCACGTCGCAAAATAGGTACATAAGTCCTCGTCGTTGGTGTTCTGGTCGGCTTTCGCGCGGCAAGGCGGATACCGCACGGTGCACCACGCCGGGCGGTGAGCAGCGGCTGGCTACGACAAGCACCGCACCAGGCTGACGGTCGCGGCAGAAAAAAAAAAGGCAAAGGCTAGAACTTTTTTTCCCCAGCCATCAGCAACACCGCGTCTTCGAGGAAAGCAGCACAATCAGCTCAACATCGCACCTTTTAATTTGCATAGCGATGAGATAAGAGCAAGTCGAATATTTCAGGTACTCAACAAAGTACCCCATCAAATTTGGGATCTCTGACGACACGGCGGGCTCACACAAATTGGCCAGCATAATGGACGTCCACCGTTGCCGCTTCGTGCCGTATCAACCCTCTGCCATCAATGCTGTTGCATTTTCGCATCCCAAGCTCAGATCAGCCAAGCACAGTGCTGTCGCTAGACTGGCTATCGGTCGGGCCAACGGCGACATCGAAATATGGAACCCATCCAACGGAGCTTGGCTCCAGGAACTCGTTATTCGAGGTGGTAAAGATCGAAGTGTCGACGGCTTAGTTTGGGTGAATGAGCCGGATCAGGATCTAGGTGACGGCCGCATCGTCATTGGCAAGTCGCGATTGTTTAGCATCGGTTACACATCTACTGTCACTGAATGGGACCTCGAAAAAGGGAAACCGAAGCGTCATGCCAGCGGCCAGCACGGCGATATCTGGTGCATTGCCGCCCAGCCTCAAGGCGACAACACACAGTCTGCAGGAATCGGCAGCCTCCAAGAAGCACAGAGCTCGAACAAGCTCATCGCGGGCACCATCGATGGCGAGCTCGTCATGTACACCCTTGAAGATGACGATCTAAGATTTCAGCGAGTCCTTGTCAAATCGCCCACCAAGAAAGCTCAAATGGTCAGCATCACCTTCCAATCCCGTAAGGTAGTCATCGTGGGTTGCTCGGATAGTACCATTAGAGCCTACAACATCAACAACGGACACATGCTACGTAAAATGACTCTTGGCTCTGACCTCATCGGAGGCTCCAAAGATATCATTGTGTGGTCTGTCAAGTGCTTGCCAAACGGCAACATCGTTTCAGGAGATTCTACAGGGCAGATCTGCATCTGGGACGGCAAGACATATACTCAGGCGCAGAGAATCCAAAGTCACAAGTCCGATATTCTCAGCCTGACAACGAGTGCCGACGGACTGGCCATCATGAGCGGAGGCATGGATCGCCGAACGATTCTCTATAAGCAAAACGTTGGGTCTGGGCAGCGATGGGGCAAGGTCTGGGGCCGGCGCTATCACGATCACGATGTCAAGGCCATGGCCACGTTTGAGCAAGGACGTATCAGCGTCGTGGTTTCAGGAGGTGAGAACCAGCTCACTAGCTCAAACGTAAAGACTTCCAACACGAATTGCTAACCAGAATACAGGTCCTGATGCCAACTTGATGATTGTGCCTCTGAAGGAGATGGGCCGCGAAAACCACAGAATGATGAGTAACTTACCGCAACAACCTCCGATCGCAAGCGCCTCTAGAGCGAGGTTCATCGTCAGCTGGTGGGAGAGAGAAGTCCATGTCTGGGTACTCCGTAAATCGGCCGCTGATCTGCACGCGTCTAGTGACGAAGCGCCTGGTCTGAATCAAAACCGAAAACTACTCAAGACAATTGTAGTAAAGGGTGACTCGAATATTTCTTCGGCGACCATCAATCAAGAGGGAACGTTACTCTTTGTGTCTACGGCCACAGATATTAAGGCTTTCCAACTTCACCACCAGGACCCTGCCAAAGCTTCAGACGTGAGGCTCACGACCATGAACTTGCCCGCGAAGCTTACACAACTTGGTGCCTCGCACGTCCAACTGTCTCCCGATGGCCGCAGGCTGTGCGTTATTCAAGAAGGCTCTCGTGTTATCGTGGCAAGTCTTGATAGCATCCCTATCGAAGCATCTACTTTATCGGTCCGGTGTCACAGACTTTCGCGTCTGCGGCGCCCGATCCCGAAGCACGTGTCGAATGGTGGGCTAGGTGCGTACGATAGGAGCATCACGCAAGTTACTTTCAGCGCCGACTCCCGCATGCTGGCAGTCGCCGACCTTGCCGGCTATATCGACACATGGATCCTGCAAGGCCGCGAACAAATTCTGCAGGATGGACAAGGGACTAGTGCAGCTGCTAACCCGGCCGATGATGCGTCTGATGGTGAATCCTCATCCTCATCAGCATCGGAGGACGACGACGACGACGTGCGTGCCGATTCTCAAGATCGCTGGGTGCGCAACCCAAATGCGAAGCTGTTGCCGAAACTGCCAACATCGCCGGTTGTGCTATCCTTTTCCGACCACATACCCGCAAACGGGCCATTAGCAACGACAGACGGCTCTGATGATTACGTTCTTGCCGCCGTGACCGTATCATGGCACATCCTGGCCTTCCATCCCCGGCATGGCGCACTCACCCCATGGTCGCGCCGACACCCGCGCAACGCCTTACCTGCTCCGGTGAAGGATCTGTTAGACCTGCCCAAGGGGGCCATGTGGCAGGGCTCCCGCATTTGGCTCTACGGCGTATCATTCCTCCTAATGCTCGATATGGCGCACGATCTTCCCTCGTCTACTACAGAGGCCGAAGGTGCGGACGCACAACTCACGCATGGTGTCAAGCGCAAGAGAATGGGACTCAGCACCGGCGCTGGTGGCAAGACGCGACAAGGGGCCCTCGCTCCTCAGAAAATTCGAAAGCACGGTGTCAACGACGAGTGGGAGGACATTACTATAGGTGACAGACTTCAGGGAGACGAAAGCGACAGCGACGTCGATATGCCGGACACAGTTGAGGAGGTGTCTAAGCAGCGCTCTGTAGTAAACGGCAATGAGGTCACCATGCCACCTTCAGAGACGGCTGCAGACGAACCCAGGAAGTGGTGGATCACGTATAAATATCGTCCCATCCTCGGCATTGTCCCTATGGCGACTTCGAGCAAAGATTTAGAAGTCGCTGTCGTGGAGCGGCCAATTTGGGATGTGGACATGGCGGAAAGATATCACGGCGGAGAGGAATGGGAGAGGTGAACGAGTTGTGTGGGTACCAGTAATAGGATGAGATGATGGGGAACTGATGTGACACACGCATTTTGTATATGGGAACGCTATCTTGTCACACGTTGCCTTGAGACTCGAGAACATTGTTTGTTCAAGAAGGTGGGCCATCGCATGAGCATGGACATCATAGGGAAGGAATACGAAAAAGGATCTAGCATGGGTGAGAGAACGATGGACGTAGCGGTGGTAGTCAACGAATTTTTACCCATCGTTTATCAGCATGTGGAGGTCGAGCGAGTTGGAAGCTTGTACGTACATACCTTGCTTGGGTATATGTATATGTGTAACCGTTAACGTGACCTGTTGGTACTTGATGCATGAGCCGAGGCCAAGTTGTGGTGATGTTGCAACTTGCGGGGGTGCCGAGGAACACCGGCCGAAACAAAGAGATGGCGACCTTATACGTAAGCTTGTTTAATCCTTAACTTGGTATGTAGTCAACATCTCTCACAAAGTCACAACTTACAAGTACATACACTATACAACCCACACCAGGTTCACGTCGTCTTGATGGCACGCGAGCTGGTCACCTTCATTCGCGAATTCAATTGTCATGCCAGTCACCGCAGCTGGCCTGGTAGCCTTCGACGAGCCCTCGACCTTTTGATTCGGGACAATGGAACGCAATCAAATGCTTCAATGAAAGTTGAAAGATGAAGAAAAGAAAAGGCCAAAAGAATGGCATGGCAACACAGTCACTCTGGCGACTCGCGAGCATGTGTCGTCTCAGGTCTGTCGTGCGTTGCATGCATGCGTGGCTGTGGTCCGTGGAATTACGTGTTTTGTCCATACTCGTACAAGCAGCTTTGGCTCCGGGCCTCGTCATCGCCTCCTTTAATCCCTGTCGAGTAGGTGGAGCAGTGCGCCGAGACGGTCTCCCCCGGCTGCGACGTTGTGATGCATGATTGGCCAGAGTGGATAGGCTGACGCGTAAAACCGCTGTCCAAGCTCTAACTTCGACGCAAAAAGAGCGAGCGACGACGACGACGTACGACGTACGACGACCGACGACGACGACGACGACGACGACGACGACGCACGTCAAACGCACACGCATACCCGGCCCAAAGGACGGCCACCGCTTCGTCTGGCGCCTTTTCGTCCCTCTTGTCTGGCAGCCCTGTGTCTGACTTGGGCTGTTGGTCGCTTGGCGGGTCGCTGTGTGCGGGGGATCGCTTGTCTGGAACGTTGCCGGCCGTTGTCTTGCGTCTTGACTCTTGACTCTTGTGCGGGCGGCGCTTCCTCCTTCTCGTCCCCATTCTTCAGCGTTGGCCCATCAAGCATCAAGCAGACACTAGACCACGGGCATTTCGTCGTGTAGTCGCTCGTCTCTCCTTGCCTGCTTTTATTCTTTCATTGTTACTTTGACATTTTCTTCGGTATTGACGAGGCAACACTAGCCTTTTCCGCCTGGTTACGGTTTCAACGGGGTTCCACGCTTGTTGCGTCCTGCGGGCTGTCCAGGTAGTTTCGTAATCCTTCCGGCTGACGACGCCAGCGACGACCACCATCACGCGTCTTTGCCTAATCATTCCTCCCCATTTTCAACCACAGCTAATACTGTCTATGATCTCAATTTGACGCTCAGCCTCTCGCCTCATTATTCAACATACATCGTCTCGAACTCTCTCTTTTTTTCTTCATATTTCGAAGACGCACTTCGGCACCAGCCCGGCTGGCGCCTCTACACGACGATTCAGCAAGGACGATATCCATCTGTTGAGGGTCCAGTGCGGCTGCCAGTACGGCCTCCAGCACGGCTCTCAGCAATTCATCATGGAGGGTCGAGGCACTCCCTGCAGCCCCCGCGGTTCGACGCCCGATACTCGATATGGCGAGGAGTGGGCACACGACCTTCGCCTCAGGTTCGAGGAGCTCTTGAGAGACAAGCGCATGAACGACTTGCGCTCTTGCACTCGGAATCATTCCTCGGCCCAACATCATTCTCCGGCTTTGACGCAGCGCGCATCGAGCGCCAATCTGGCCGCTCCAGCTCCTTTCACAAGCAATAGGCCAGCGACCGCTCATGGCAGACAAATATCTCGGCCAAACCCTCCATCGTATTCGTGCATCCGTCATCTCCCCATGATACCCACGCCACCAGCTGCAGGCGATCGCGACGCACAGAAGTTTCGAAATGTGATGATTGGCTTATCGTTGACGCCCACCAAATACGAGAACCCAGGTCTGTTGGACGAGGCTCTGCAAACCATTCCGCTGGATCGCATCTATAGCGAGGCCGAGGAAGAGAGCCAGGTATTCCAAGCAGAAGCAGAGAGCATGGGCGATGGACGTCGCGCTGAGTGGGGATATCAAGACTGTGTCATCCGGGCCCTTCTTCGGTATGTCATTGTTTCAATGAAGGTCAAAGATGAAGCAACTTACACTAAATTTCATGGGTCATCTACAGGTGGTTCAAGCGTTCGTTCTTCACATGGGTCAACAATCCCCCATGCCCAGCATGTCTGTCACCGACCATTGCACAAGGCAAGACGCCGCCTACGCCCGAGGAAAGCGCCTGCGGTGCTCTACGGGTGGAACTGTATCGTTGCTCTGCCCAAAACTGCGGTGCCTACGAGCGATTCCCGCGGTACGCCGACGTGTGGCGCTTGCTCCAAACACGGAGAGGCCGTGTTGGCGAATGGGCCAACTGCTTCAGTATGCTGTGCCGCGCTGTCGGTGGCCGAGTCAGATGGGTATGGAATGCTGAGGACCACGTCTGGACAGAGGTCTATTCAGAACACCAGCGACGATGGGTCCACGTCGACGCCTGCGAGGAAGCGTGGGACAGTCCCCGCCTATACACCGAAGGCTGGGGCAAGAAGATGTCCTACTGCGTAGCATTTTCCATTGACGGCGCCACGGATGTGACACGGCGATATGTACGGACAAATGAGGGCGCCGCCGAACGCAGTCAATGTCCCGAAGAAGTCATGCTCTACATCATGCAGGAGATCAAGAACATGCGACGGAGTAACATGAGCAAGGAGGAGCGGTTTCGCTTGGAAAAGGAAGATAATCGCGAAGATGAGGAACTTCGAGGATATGTCGTTGCGTCTATCGCGCAGGCGGTCACGGAACTTGTGCCAGGTCCTCCTAATACTTCCTCCAGTCGCCGCGTGGTGCCCGGTCATGGCGCCGGCCAAGACGTAAAAGTCCCTGCGGAATCGCCTTCACAGCAACAACAGACGGGCTCGGCTGCCTGGCTTGTGGCTCAACAACAGCGAAGCCAACACGATTCACCGCCACGAGACCATCACCACCAACGGTAGGAAAGATGGAGAACTGTTGTGATGAAGCTGCATCCTGCAGTAGCACATGTGATGACACTGCAGCAAGCGGGAGCTGGACGTCGTAATCTTTCTTGACGTGCCTGGATATTCGAATGCGATAGACGTGACACGTACACATACGCGCCTTACCCTTTGATACCCCCCTCAACGCGTACTGAGATGGCGTGCCTCTTCTCATGACGGATTCATTATACATTTTCCAGACGCGCCGTCCCCCGGCCTGACTACGCGGCGCAACGCGCTTCGCATCTTTCATCTTCATTCAGCTCACCAAGCCCAATCAGACGAAATAGTCGTCAGATTAGGGCGGCGAATTACGATACGCATTAGACAACTCTACGCGTCGATGCTCATTACCTTTTTATTTGTACATGGGGGATTTTTCCTAATAATTTTCTTTTCTTCTTCTTCTTTCCAACTCCGTTCTTTCCATCTACCATCACATTTCCTTTGTGCTTTGGGTATTCCATGCAAGGCAGGCGAACAACAGACAAGGCGTACTGGCACGGAAAGCAGCGCATAGGACCGGTAAAAAAAAGGGCTGGAAAGGGCATGCTGTGCGGGCGTTTAATTTTTATCTTGTTTCTTCTATTTCCTTTCTTGTTTTTCTCTTATGTCTTTCTTTTTTTTTTCAACTTTACTTACATGTTCTTTTTGTCGTGTATTACCTCCCTTGAGGCGTTTTTGTGGGGGGATTCTAGTTTGACAAAAGTCATGCGTACGGCCCACGGGGGAGTGAAGGCGACAACGGACTGTGGTTGCGAAAGAGATGGGATGGCGGGAGGGCGATTTGGAAATGACCATGGTTGGGTTGGGTTGGGGGGTTGGTTTTTTGCATAGCAGGTAGACGGGAAATGCAAGATGTCGTCGTTCTTCACAGTTGATCCTTTTTACGGTCGTTTACGGTCGGGGCCTGGTTCTTCTGGCGATTGATACTTACGTGCTCAGTGTGCCGACTGCCAATGGTGCTTTTTGTTGCTTTTGGATACTGACTTATGCACGATTGGCTGGGCTGGGCTTAGAAATCTCCCAGTTCCGAAGGGGAAGTTCGACCAAAAAGTCTACTCAATGCAGTGAGAAATGGCTATAACTATGAAATACAGGAATTCTCCTCATAAGATCGTCGTAGAATCTCCTGGTAACCCGCACATAATGCTGTTGATGTCTGTTGTTGCACACTTGAAGTTGCATGTCACCGTGACCGACTGGGATCCACATGCTTGCTGGCTGCATACGCCGAACCTCCAACTCAATACCCATTGTACATTTCTCGTTCGCACAACCATTTCAGTCTTGCTCATTCGCAATCACCAGCACAACGTGAAGCCCTTTCAGATCAGCTCCAGCTCCAGTACCAGCCCCCACGCGGGCTTCTCCAAGCGCTTTCCCGCCAATCGTTCACACAACTCCCCAGAGTCCTTATCACAACAACAGCGACAAACACACACCAGCACCTATTATGCAAGACTACAACGCATCCTCGCCGTCTAAAAGAAAAAGGGCCCGCGACGACATACTAAATGCGTCACCGCCCGAAGAGAAGAGGAGGCGTCGTTTCCGCTCTCGCGCGCCTCAGGCCTTTTACCCGGTCTACGAGCGGGCGCTCAGCCAGAGATTCTACGTCTTGACCAGAACGCGATGCGACACAGACGACTGCCCTGGGGAGGTATTCGAGATAGCTGGCTCGACGGGCAATGTCTACACGGTGAAAATTGACCTTATGCCATCGTGTTCTTGTCCGCATGCGCTGAAGGGTAATCAGTGCAAGCACATTATTTACGTACGTCCCATGTACATCTGAAAGGATAGGCAGCATTGTTCTCTTGAGAGTGAAGGGAAATTGGCTTCTTCTTTGTTCTTTGTTCCAAGTTTCACGTTTCTTTGTTTTTATGAAAAAAAAAAAATGAAAAAAGAAAAAAGAAAAAAAAATCGAGACCATCATCAAACACGCCTGCGCCTTTGCTAATCCCCCCGGACTAGATCCTAGCACGCGTCCTTCACGCCCCCCTCGATCTCGTCTACCAGCTCGCATTCCTGAGCACGGAGCTACGCGAAATCTTCGCCGCAGCGCCGCCTAACGCCGGTGACACGTCCTCTCCCTTGGACTCCACCCGCGGCCAACGCAAGGCCATTGAGGATGATTGTTCTATCTGCTTTAGTCCGTTTGATGCCCAGAGTCCTGAGTCTATCGTGTGGTGTCGCGCTGCGTGCGGACAGAATATACACCAGGAGTGCTTTGAGATGTGGGCAAAGACCAAGATGGGTAGCCAGGTGACGTGCCCGTTTTGCAGAAGTGCCTGGGAGGGTGATCCGGAGATGGTTCTCAAGGTGGAGAGGAGTCGGGGGACAATGCAGGAGGGGTATTTGAATGTGGCGGAACAGTTGGGGATGAGTACGGAAAGAGGTATGTTTTTTTTTGGCTTTCTTCTGTATCTTCCGGTGTCCCTTCTTTTTGTGTGATTCTTGCGTTGTGTCGATACAGTGAAAATGATTGCTTACGCCTTTGCTACAGATTATAGTAGCTACTCTCATTGGTTTCCCCATAGAAGGCGCTGGTGAAGGGAGTGTCTGGGCAGGTCCAGCGCAGGCTCAAGAGACAAACCGCGGCATGGAGGCGACGAGCCGCAAGATGAGGATGACTGATGAGGCTGTCCGGTTCTCGAATGGGAGCACGGCATGATAGCGGCTCGCTTTGTTCTGGAGGGATCTTTTTTGTTATTTAACGATTCGAAGGCTATTTATGAATCATGTCGACTGGTATACTCGGAGCATGGCGTATTCACGACTTGCACATGTCTGTTGCTAAAGACTGGTTCATGTGCTTGCTTGGGTAGACGGATAAGGCATCTTCGTCGTAATGTTGATATCCGCACCGATCCGCACAGTAACAAAGGCCCAGTCACCCTGATTTACATGCAAGGACCTCGTAATATCTTGCGAAAACGAGTCACTTGTGCCGCTGCCACGTTGAAGACCCTGAAACCTGCCCCGTATCTATCCGCCTCACCCCCGCTCCAGACGTACCAATGCCGACGCGAATGTTGGGCGTAGACGCGGACTCCCTCTGGACAGTGCGTCAGTGGTCAAGTGGATGGAGGCTGGGGTCGTCCAGCCACCAGCCACCACCAAGTTCCAACACCAGCCCATCAATTTAAAAGTTAAAACACGGCTCCCGCGCATCTTTCGCGTCCCGTCGCGGGTACATACCCCACAATCGCGGCACACAAGACAATCCGAATTTCAGCTCGCCGAGTCTGAAGAACCAACCAGACAACTCGACGACAACAACAGTCCTCCGTCCAACCCGTCCAGTCCAGCTACATATATCTGCATCATCTTCTACTTACTGTTTCCACACCAGACAGGCAAATCCACAACTCAACACTGCATATCCAGACCTTGTTCTCATCCCCCAACAGCTCGGCCACCACCCACCCGACACCCATCGATTTCATACCCATCCCACGCCTCCATCACCAAACCACCACGCTGTGGGCACCGCCCTCCCTCCCCCCCCCCAAAAAAAATGCATCTCAAACGCAAGCGCTCCTCCCCCGAGCTATGCTCCTCCCCTTCTTCGTCCTCCTCCGGCTTTAGTTCCCCGTCCGGCAGCGGCGGCACAATAGACAGATTCTCACGGGCCTTTGGAAAGATGCCTGCTACGGGATTCCTCTCGCCAGGACGTACATTTAAACGACACCGCAATAATAGGCCTTCGGAGGAGCAAGTTTACCGTACGCGCCCCCATCCTCCTCCTCCCCCCCCCTCCCCCCTCTGCCCTTTGCAAGTCGGGCAATATGGTGTTTGTGTGTATAAAGAAAGATGCTTTCATGGGCTATGCAAGTGGTAATCCTACGGAAGCTTGCTTACCTTTTTAGTTTCTGCAGAACATACATTAGAGCTGCTCTACTCTGCACAGCGTTCCGCCTCTTCGCACGACACACAATACATACCCCCTGGGATACCGTCTCATGAAGATGAGATGTTCATGCCATCACAGCAGTCTACAGATCAACAGCAGCAGCAACAACAACAACAACAACAGCAACAATCGTTGCATCGTTTTTGGAGCATTCCTTCTGCGCCGGTATCATCACCATCGGTAGCATCCTCACCTGGCTTTTGCCCTCAGTCCTCGATGCCGGTCCCGCCGTGTTCTTGCGAGGATTGCGGCGCGGGTCCTAGTAGTAACTGCGGCGATCCTGGCGTGTACTTGGATACTATGGCCACGGGGATAAGCGCGTGTGGTGCGTGTGGGAAGCATATTTGTTTTAGCTGCTCTGTGAGTAACCTCGGAGAGGAGGTTAGGTGTTTGCGCTGTGCGGGGAGAAGAACAAAGGGAGGGCGTGGGGGGTGGGCAGGTGGTGGAACGTCCATCTGCTAGATTGTTGAGAGGGCTTGATGTGCGTCTGTCGTGGTTTAGATGGTGACATCTTGCGGGAAGGGGGGAGTTTCTTTTGGATTCTGGGGGGTTTTTTTTTTTGGAATACGTCATTGGGATATTGCCGCGACATGAGCGTAAGCAGGATCTTTTCTTCGTTTTTTTAAGTAGTCTTTTGCACGGCTTGTTTGGTGGCGCAAAGTGATGCCGCGTAATACGGTAGGCTCGGATGGCCCACGACAACGGGCACGTCAAGAGGGTGGGCTCGACACCTCGCCATTGTAGTCTGTATATACAAGGCTCTATACAAGGCTATGAATATGTCAAAGTGGTATCATCGCGTACAAGAATGGCATTTGCCCCATGTGGTAGATGAGTGCAATATCTGGTCCCGAACAAAATGATCAACCACGGCGACGAGTAGTTGGTCCCTTCCTGGGTGTTGCAGTCGAGGTCGCCTTGCCCGCGATGGGCGTCGCGGTGGTGGTCTTTCGCTTGCCTGTAGCCTTGGGCGCGGGAGCATTCCAGTAGTAAATCATCTGCAGCGCAAGAACGGCATTGAGGAGAAAGCCGGAGACGAAGCCATACAGAATCAACTTATCGTCAACTTCCTGTAACGTGGTGAAGATGCGGGACAGAGAGCCTGCGAGGTAGTTGAAGACCTTTTCATTCGTATCGAGTAAGCATGCGCCAAGATTCAACAGTTTGCATCGCAACAAGGGACAACAAGAAGGGCATGAGGGGAGAGGGGGGGGGGACATACCGCAAAGGCACTGAGCTGGCCCGTCCCGCCCTGTTGCTGAATGGCGACAATCTGCGGAAGCTTGCTGGCGACGCCAAGAACACCAGCACCGGCCTGCAGATAGCTTAGGGTCTTCATATCCAAGACATTCTCCGCGAACAACGCGGCCAAGCCCGCGGCGAGGACGGCGACCAGCACGGCCGCCATGCTCGCGCGGCCACTGTACTTGAGTACCAGCACCGAGATTATGACGTTCTGGCCCAGAATCAGGGCCGTCTCGCCAAAGGTGCTGAACGGGAACCCATTGCGCACGTTATATGCCAAGGTGATAAGGTAGGCGCTCGTCTCGAGGAGGTACGAGAGGAATGATACTCCCTCAGCGGACTTGGAGTTGACGAGTTTCACAATCTGCGGCACCTTGACGATGGACGAGGCGGCGATGATGCCGATGCCGAGGCCCTTGCTGATGGCGTATTTGATGCATTCGGTGTTTTCGACGTCGACGTCCAGGAGAAGAGCTCGGTAGCAGGTCTCGCCGATGATGGAGACGCCCAAGTCGCGAACTGGCGCGGGCAGGTTGTGGGTGATGGGTTGTATGGCCGATCGGAGGGCGTCCATTGTAAAGCGGGTGGCGTGCAGCGGCGTGATGCAGTTCGTGTTGGGCTGGTCGAGTGACGGAGAGCGCGAACTGCCCCGATTGCAGCTTGGTGTTGAAGAAAACGTGTCAGTCCGGGGGGCCCCACGCACCCTTGGTCAGACTACCCTACACCAAATTTGCGATTTACACGTCGACATCGTCGCGCAGACTAACAAGCACCAATCTGACATCGATAGGATTGCCATGTCAGCTGCAAAGTACGTAGTACAGAGTGAAATAATAAGAAGATGAGAGGAGAAGAATTTTCCTGACGGATCACTGATTCCCAGAAGCGTTGGTGAATTCGTACGACAATCACAGCTCATTGGGAGGTACACACTGCACAGTGACACAAACTTGACACAAGTTAGGTATTACAACAAGGCCGTGTGGAGCATTACGCATCATTTGCTGCTTGACCGCTGACCGGCAAACAAGCCAACATGACCAACTCGATCCATCAATATTCGCACGTGTCTGCCCATCAGAAGCTACCATAGGTATACTCACACCGCTGGACACATTGAGATGTAGGTGACTAAAATGTACATATGTATACATAATAATAACGGGCGTCGGGAAGGAAGAAGCACGCGAGGCTCGGCTACCATGGAAGATGGAAGGAGCAGGCCACCCCTGGTTGGTTCTTGTTGGCGCCGGGCGGTGACATTGCGTGGGGCGGGGTTGAGTCCGAATCCTCTTATCGTAGGTACATACCTACCTACCTAAGTAACCTACATCCGGCGTACGCACAGTTCATGCGCCGAAGAAATGTCCGCTCCCCTTGAAAGACCCCTTGGCCCCGGCTCATCCACACGGCTTGCGCAAATGTTTCCGAGCTCGCCGTCCGCTTTGGCCAACTGACAAACGTGCTTCTCAATCTCGAGCCAAAGAAGCTGGGTGATCACTGATCACCGACGACTGGGTGCTCTGAGAAGTGGAGTCTTGGCAACTCGACCGGGAATCGCGTGAACCCCCAGTGGGGAACTCACCCCAACTTCCCCAGGCCTTTCTTTCCGTTCCTTTGTCCTTGCGCATGGGCGGCCAACTTAGTCGACCTCGCGCAAAGGACGGTTATAGGTGACAAAGACGCAGGATTGCCGGCTTCAACCCTGGCTTCTGGCAACTGTCATTGTTTCCATTCCCCACAGTGTGCCGCGCGCACCGGGTCTTCATCTAATCTTCTCTTTCATGTCTGTCGTTGCCGTTGGCCTCCTTTATACAGCGACTGCCCGCTCTCCGCCGTTCATCACCTGTGGGCCTTCTCTTGTCGATTCGGTCGCTTCATTTCGGATTCTCGCATTCTCGCTAACTGGACATCACGTCCTGCTGTGCTGCCGTCGCAATCAAGTCACAGCTCAGCCTAGTGAGCCGATCCCGACTACGGCCTGATCCTGCGCGACAGACAGGGCCAAACTTCTCATCGTTTAAAATATCGAGGCAAGTGGCGGCCTTGCCATGCCGTCGTCGTCTTATGATACGAGGCCTGGGACGCCGGTCAAGTATGCTTATATGTTCGAGAAGGACAAAGGGCCGACCAAACAATTTGATGCGCTTCTCAGGGCCATCGCTCGACATGTGGTAAGTGACCTGTCATGCACACAAAGGGATGTTGGCTATGAGACCTAACTTTTGCTTCCCGCAGATTTTAGATATTGGAGACAAGTCCGATACCCACCTGACGCCCAAAAAGCTGGCTGCCTTCTATAAAGCAGTCGGGGGCAACTATGATTGTATGTGATCTTCTTTGGAACGCAAAAAGAGATATAAAAGATGAAAAGAGTGATAGTGTGACTTTTGGGCTGAGCCCTGCCTGCCCTTGACTAATCCTCATACTGACCGGTCCTGCACTATCCGTAGCTCTGTTTGTAGATATGCCCCATGCCGCCATCTCGTACATGTGGCAAGTTACTGGATGTCAGCATGCGCTTCAACCCACGGGCAACGACTTCGAGGCTCCTTCGATACCGGCCCTTACCTTCCGCGGCTTCTCACGGTGGGAGTCGCTCGAGGTTTTACTGGGACCTGAGGAACACGTTCCCTTCCTGCAGTACGCCGTGAAGAACTGGAAATTGAAACATCCGGAGACGGGGGAAGACTTCCCCATCGACTTACCTGGCTCCTGTTTTCCTTTACAAGCAGATAAAGACGTGGATCGTTGGCACAAAATCTGTGCAACCAAGTTGTGGACAGCGGCGGCCGCAGCATCAACAACGTCCAACGGCGAAGGGTCGAGTTCGAAACCATCTTCATCGCATGAGAAACCATATCCCAGGTTTGCATACGTTCATATCCAAGAGCCATGTGCCTCCTCGCCGTTGCCAAAGTCAAGAAATCCGGAAACCGAGTACTTTGGACGGCCAAATTCATCCCACACCCCGCGGCGACATACCAGCCAGCATAAAGCCAATCGATCTCCAGATCGTCACCATCGGGACATGTCTGCGGGCGATCGAGGGAGACGAAGAAGCTTTTCCGATTACGCAGACCCTCCGCCCGACGCGAATCACGCAACGTCATCGCGTGGATATTCCCCTTCTTATCTAGATCCTCATGTAAAGAGATCAAGTCGCGTTCGCCGACACAGCCAGCCGACTCGGTATTCGTCAGCATCATCGGTAGAGGAAGACCGTGGGCTGGATCATAGAGAACCCCGTCACCGGCACTCCATTTCGCCGCCTGCGCCCTCCATTCGAAGATTTGTTCGCACTCCAGGAAACCCGTCGTCGCAAGGTACGTTTAGCGGATCGAGCAGTCCTCGCGCAGACGACAGTAAAAGACGGAGCGGGCCCGGACCATTGGGGACACTCCGTGACAAACTTTCAGAAACCGTCAGCAATATACTGCCGAACGGCTTGACCTCTGAGCGCCCACGGCCTGGATCACGACAGAGTTCTGGTGCGGGAGCTGTTCGATCACGAAGAAGCCGCGAACAAGTTCGCCCCTCACGTCTTAACCTGAATCTCTCGGACATGGGTACCGAAGACTCAGAGGACCCCGCCACAGCGGAAGACGACGCACGGAGAAGGCGTCGTCTTCGAGATGAGCGCACGAGAGACAAGGAAAGGGACAGAGACCGAGAAAGGGACCGCTATCAAAGCGGCAGAGGTCGCGATGGCTGGGAAGACAGAGCCCCTGAACTAAAACGGGGCCAGAGCTATGTCAGGCGGCCCGACAAGCAGAGGCGAACCAGTAGCCATGCCGACATTGACAGGCAGCGAGATCCGCCTGAGTGGGATGACCGCGACCGCGAGCGAGATCGCGGCCGAGATTCCGGCCGAGAACGGGAACGAGAACGGGAACGAGAACGGGAACGGGAGCGTGTGAGAGAGGAAAGAAGGAAATGGAGCCGAAGGCACTCCCCAGAGGAAGGGCTGACGAGCGCTGCTGCTGCGGTGGCAGGCCGGCAAATGTATGCTGAGGCGGCACACGTTTAAGCTGGGGATAGCCGAGCCGGCATACGAGGCGGAGGACAATATAGAGAAGCAACCAACTTATACCAAGGTGAAGGGATCTTACGAGAAATGAAATGGGAATATGAATGATGACCTGGCGGGCCAATATCGTTGGTTTTTCTCGCAGAGCCAAGGCTTCGCGTGCGAGATACATGTACATACATACATATAGGATATACGAATACGTGAATGCTAATGCATGATGTTATGGTCATGTTATATCCTTTGAGTCGAAGAGGCGCATAGGGGCATAGAAGGTAGAGCTTAAGACGATGACATGGCACACCGAAGGTCTCTCACATTTATACGTGAAGCCGACATTGCGTGACAGACCACGACCATCATGTACGGAGTACATACGCGACCGGAGGTACTAGGTTCATAAGTACCTAGGTACACACATGTAACGGCTCCGGGTAGGTAGGAGAAAAGTAAAGGAAGAATGATATATACCTATTACTATAGATCCAAGACGGATATGTACTGTACTAATGGCAGTCCTGGCTCCAAATCGTACTCCAAGAGACTCAAACAAAACGAGGACAAGACATGACTGGAATTTAGTGAAGATCTAACTTATAAGCTAACAGCGGGAAGATGAGGAGCTTATAATAAAGCTCTCCGAAGACTATCCAAGGTGAAAGGACAAAACAACCTGCATACCTGCCACCGTCGAAATGAGTCTGCCAGTCCTTCTGCAACGGCCCCGGCAGGGAGGGATGCTCGTTCGTGCTTTGGGCTGAGTTTGACAAAATGCAGCATTACCAAGGCCTGCCTTCTTATAAGTTAGACGCCACATGCAGTAACAACAGGTGAGGTGACAGCAGCACAAGGCTGAAGAAAGGCAAAGGTTCGTCTTCCTTGTTCCGTGGCACGGCCCCCCGGCATGCGAATCAACATCGACTTCTCACGAGTCACATCTCACCAAATTAGCACTTTCGCCCCTGTGTCACGTGACTCACGTCCTCTCGTCTGCCGCCCCTTGGCCCAAGTGCCAAGAGTCAAGACCCCCGTCTCTAAGGTATTAAGTTGCACACGCCCACTCGCTCACTCCCTGCCCCTTTTCATCATCGGAAAAGAGTCAGTTCAACAACATTTCGAAACGTTTTCCATTTGAACATTCATCTCCACGAGTTTTTCCAATACGGACTCGCATTCACTGACATACGTACTCAACACACGCACGACGCGAAAAATAAAAGAAGAGAAAACAGCAAAACGCACAAAATCTCCGCTCGTCTTCCGCAAAGACAAGAAAGAAACGTTCCGGCTCAACAGGTCCAGATCAAGAAAAAATGAAGGGCCGCCCCGTCGAAGATCTTGTCTTCGAACACCTTCTCCTCGAACGCAAGGAAGCCGATCCGCCCACCTTCCAAACCTTTCTTCGCGGCAAGATCATCCCCGAGATCCATGCGGAAGCAGCTGCCTTCTACGGCGATGTCGACACCCAAGAGGTCAAGTATCCCGGCCTCGACTACATGCACCCAACGCACAGAATCCGCCTGTCGCGATGGCCCTGGCATCGACGCCTCTTCCGCGCCTTTGACGCTCTGCGCCTTACGGAATCGGAAATTCGCGACCTGACGAGGTGGGAGGGAACGAAGTGGGCCAAGGAGAAGTACGAGAAGGAAAAGGGAGTCGTCATTAGGGATTCGACGCTGGATGAGATTTCTGACTGGGCCGCTCCGTTGCCGTCTGCGTCTGCGTCCGCATCTGCGTCCGCATCAACGTCCGAGGAGCCGAGACGGAACGCTCCATCAACAACAACGCGCCGCCCGATGGACATGGAGCGGGAGTACTTGGAGCGAGAACAGTCCGTACTTCGCACGCTACGAAACCTCGGAGAGCAGCTTGGGAGAGATGACGAAGAAGTAGACCACCCTGACCGGGAAGACGGAGAGAACAGTAGCGACGATGATCCATTCGAGAGCGTCGGCGTTGAACTGAATGAACGTCTTCGAGAGAGGGCCATGCGGCGCGAGGCGGGAGATATGTCGGTCGTGATGGACGAGGAGTGGGAGCACTGGCTGAAAAACGCGCTTGAATCGGGCGAATTGCCACTGCTCGCCGAACAGTTGACGGATATACTGTTCCTACATGTCCCCAGCACGGCCGTCATTCCATTTTCCTTCATACCGCCCGGCATGCTCCGCGCGGCGCGGAACGGACAGTGGTCTGAGATCCCCAGGGTCCTACATCCGATGCTGCGCCGAAGGCTCGAGACCCCGACTTCTATCCGAGGCTCTAGTCACGGCACACGGTTGGACATTCGGAGGACGGTTCTGAGGCGGGACTCTGCAGGGACGCGGGTGAGCAGCGTGTCGCAGGGTCTGCGGCCGACCATTCGTCTTCCGAGTGCACAAGGTGCGTTTTAGGAGCAAGAGTCCTGATGTTTTTCTGCGTTTTGGCTAGCTTGTTCTTGCCTCATTCGTGGCATCATTCGGTTTTTAAGCGATTTGGAAAAAAAAGAAAACGACCCTTGCAAGCGTCGCGAGTTCTTCAGGAAATTATTCCCGCATTCTAAGCCTGCCACATCTGTGACCTACCCGTTGGAATCTATTCACACCCACATTACCGGACCACTTCCCATGGGCCATCACTGGACACGGGACAGCTCGCTACTGGGCGGTATTCGTGGATGACTTCACTGGCTGCACACATGTTGTACCTCTGAGGCAAAGATCAGATTTGTCAGAAGCCTTTTTCGCCTGGCTTGAACTCATGGAGCGCCCAGAAAGATGATGTCACCGCATTCGACTGGACCAGGCTGGCGAAAATACTTCGTCAGATTTTGCGATCACTGGCCTCGTGGCACGGCCAATACCGCCCAACAAATTGGCACATCTATCTTGCCTTGCCGCAACGCACTCCAAACTAATATATCTCACCTTACCTAATACCATGTAACGACGCCAACGCATCCTGTAACTTGGTGTCCCTCTCACAACTCGGAGCCAACGGCACCAAGGTCGACTATGTTAACGATGATTTTGTTCTAACCACGGACTCGGGATTGATCCATGCTAAACTACATCATGGTCTATACTGGTTCCAATTAGAACAAGCCGCCATCATCCGATCTGAAATATCCGCGGCCTTCCCAGCTTACGCCATCAAAGATGCGTGGCTCGCACCATGGCACGCCATCCTGATGGACCCTCTGACTTGAAGAAGAACGGCATCTTCCCCGGCTGTCCAGTTGCCTCCCGACTCGACCCGGAGGCTGTCTTTTCTTTCTGTCACCTGTGGACCTAACAGCTCCTGCGAGGTGAATAGTGGTTTCACACGAAAGACTGACTGGAATAAAATCGTCGTATGAGAGGCGTGTGAGAAGGCTCTGACATGGAACCGAGAGAGCATCGGCAGCAAAGAAGAAGCAAAGCAACAAAACAAAACGTAACGACGACGAATGATTGACGACTACGATGACGCGATGACGGCAACGAAGAGAAACAGAAGAAGAGCCTGAATAATACTACATAGTGGACAGAAACAGTGAGGGGGAATATATAGGGAACTGCCCTAGTGGAAGGTCTGTACATGAGATTGGGGGGGGGGGTTTGTCGCCCTTGACATTGACCACAAGCTCACATCAACGCTCATCGACGCACACACACACAATTTGCACCTTCGAGAGTGCGCATGACATTCCTCGATATGTAGGGGGCGTCTCTCCTGATTCACGCTTTATTTTATTTCCTTCTTGTCTTCTATTCTTCTTTCTTCAAGTTTGGCATATTGGCAACAGGGCGATCACTTTGCTGCATGCCCTTTCTCTCTATTTGAGTTGGGGGCCTTGTTATTTCTTTCTCTCCTCGATTTCTCGGAACGAGCTCGTGTACATCTTGTGGAGCGCTGACTACTCTTCTTTGAGTTCAAATTTGCATATATCGATCGGGGCCGGTCTCTCTGGACGAGAGTTTTTGTTGCAGCATTTCTTTTCGTTGGTTCACGGAGATACCTACCGAGCGAGACTGGCTAGGGATCTTGAGGAGGTGACAAGGGAACAACGTGACATTTTTTTTTTTTTTTAACCATTTTGAGCGTTGGTTAAAGCTTCCGTTTCCGTTCTATCAAAAGCATGAAGACAGCCCTCGGAAAGGGGGTCTGCGGGATTTGAAGCAACCTCAGGCGCGTTTTTCGCACAATACCCAGCATTTCTTTTATTTTGTCGAGACGCGACGTCTGGGAAACCTTGCACGCGAGGCAGGAATCGAAGCGAATCAGGACATTTCCGTGGACTCGTTGAATAACGAACCAAGTCTGGGGTCTTGAGATGGCGAAGAGAGCGGAACGCCCATCATCGCAGAGTTTCAGTCACTGTCCTTTCTTCTCATAATCTTTTTCGTCATTTTCTCTCTTCTTTCGGATGTTGATTTTTGTTGGTTTCGCGTCAAGGTTCACGGCAAAACAGACACCCACGGTGAACAGGTCAATCAGTCAGTCAGAGTAGAACAGACAGACAGGACAGTCGCATTTGGTAGGCACAGTCAGAGGACACAGGACAGTCAGAGCAGGCGAGGCATTTCATAGCAGGCACGACAGTCAGATCAAGCAGAGCAGGTAAGGTTTGTGAGGAAGTATGCTGAGAGGAAGAATGCCCGAGGAAGAATACCCAAGGAGGAATACCCAAGGATACCCCAGAGTGGGAAGGGGGC
>QEQW01000267.1:0-34207 GCA_004016085.1 Claviceps quebecensis
GTGAGGTGTTTCCACCCAACGGGATGCACATAGGGTTTGAGTCAAGCCGCCACGTCGATACGCCACCTTGATATTTTGGCACACGGCTATTGCGGGCCAGGACACATACATATTGGATTTCTGCGGTGTTTTCTCTATTGCGTTTTCTTAATGCGGATTTTCTGCTTGCTTGGATCATGACTGCTCATTGGAATACCTTCTGTTTGGCCAATAAGTATATACCTTTTGCTAGACTTGCGTTTCTCGTTGGTGCAAAGCGATCGGCCACACAATATCACGTTTTGTGTCTTTTTGTGTTATTCTAGATTATATTTCTTATTTGGTTCCCTACCAATGTACCGTATTGTGTGACGTGGCATGATGTTCTCTGGAGGCGCCTTGGTTTGACAACAGAGGTTTTGTGTATTTGCGTTTGTTGACCGTGCTGGTGCGGTTGAGGGCCTTTCTATCTGACCTTGCGTTAGTGCGAGCGTGTTTGTATCTATAAATAGTACTGGTTGTGCATATATTCAGCGTATCCCCTGCCATTCAAACTTCGCCTCTTTGAAGAAAGAAAGCACACTTATGTGATTCATTATCCATCGTTCCACGAAAAGCACCACGAAAAAGATGGCTGAAATTGTGAATCACAGTGCTCCACGGACGTCATAGAGGGTAACGCTACCCCAGTCTTGTACAGACTATATTCACAGATCAAGTCAATTTTCTTGGTGCCCCCATCCACGAAACGATAGCTGAACAGCAACAAATCATGCCAACAATACGTAGCGGTATCTATTGTTTGCTCTCATTCTTGTCCCTCTCCCCCGACGCCCGTCCAGATGCATCCCGCAGTGTAAGTATATGGTGGAGAGCATCATGCTCAAACCCCCATCCCCAGTCCGCCACACCCACACCCACACCCACACCCACACAGGGTCTGAGGTCTCTATTAACCATCTTTTCCCGCCACGAAAAGTACAACACATCCTATAATCTCCCCCACCTCTCCACAAACTCATCCCTCTTGACACTACTGCTAGCCACAACCCTCTTCCCTTGCTCTTCCAGCGTGCGCAACTTATCCTGCACCTTATCCAGCTCCTGCCTCAGGACATCTATCGAGCCCTCTATATCTGGATCAACGAAATTGACTTTTCCGAACGGACTTTCTGCGAGGAGACTATCTTTGAGGAGCTGTACCGCGAGCTTCGCATCCGTGAGGTGTGTCCTCGTGACGATCTCCAAGCTCTCGTGGGCTGCGTGGGCGACTTCATCGCATTTACGGGATCGCTGATCGACGATCTTGGCTAGGGCGTTGAGCCTTGCTGTGGGGGATGCTTCGCCTTCTGGGGGTAGTGAGATGGCCAGTCTCTTTAGGAGAGTTTCCAAGGCGGATTCTTCGTCTCCGTCGTCGCCTTCTTGGAAGCCGTATGATCGCTGTGGGGCGCGCCGGACGGGCGAGATGGGAATGGGATTGCTTGAAGTCGTCTTGGTGGGTGGTGCGACGTCGATGGCTAGTTCGGCCTTGGCTGTGGCGGTCATGGCTTCGGTGGCGAATTGGTAGGACTTGTGTGATTCGACGTGTGCGTGAAGTCTGGATATTCGCTCTTGCAAGTGCGAGAGGCATGCGGTAATCTGGTCCAAGCCCAAAGATATTTTAGTAGTGGAATCATGTGCGCTTCTGGGAAGCATAGGTCGCATGAAAGTGTGCTATGTACGAACGTAGTTTAATGATGAGACGGTCTTGCCGAGACTTCGCCCATTCTTGGTGGCGACAGACTGCAGAGCCGGCTCGAGGTATTGCTTCTCGATGGAGATTTGAGCAACGGACAAGATTTCCGAGTACAGTGACTCTACTTCTTCTTGGAGCTCTGTCACCTCCTGGCCCGTGGCGGGCTTCATACCGCCTGAATTCTCTGCGGCGACCAGCGTTTCCAGATAAATTGTGTCCAGCCTAGTCCGGACAGTCTGGACAGTCGTTTTGATCAGCCTGCGCGTGTGGTGTGTTAGCAAGCAGGATGGATCAACACCGTGAGGTGTATTTTTATATACTGATGTGTCATAGGATGTTCAAACACTTTCAAAAATACTGAGAGAGCCATCTTACCGCATGCATATCTCTCGAAGAGTCTCAACGGCTCGTTCTTCGTCAGGGTCTGGCTGCTCCAGCTCCCACCCCAGTTTCTGAAGACCAGACAAGAGTGCATCGTCTGACCGGAGACGAGCACTGATTTGGTCGTTTATGGACGGGCCCTGCAGCTCAAGCTCTGCGAGCCTTAGACTGATGTCTTGCGTGATTGTATCTACCTGTGAAGCAGAAAACGAAAGAAAAAAAAAGTGTTAAAAAGAGGATAGTCATCAAGGAGGACAAAGGTGAAGCTGCAGACCCCGTCTGACCTCTTTCATGAGCTGAGCCCTTTGCATGTCCTTGCTGCGCTTCTGCACACGCTCCATCTCCCTTCGACGGGCCTTGTTCTCGGCCTGTCTCTTGACCATCCGCGACAGAGCATCCCGTTGCTGGCGCAATGTCTCTGTCTGCTTGTCAATGGCTTCTGTAGACTGGCCCAACTGCTCAATTGCCAGTCGCAACTCCTCTTCTGTGACGGCTTGGACGTAAGACAGATCATGCGAGTCGGCCAGCTGATCCACGCGGCCTGTTTTGTCCAACTCAGTATATCTGAGGCGAAGGGGGGGTGGTTTGTTAGTCTACCGGGATACTTGCAATTCCGAGCAAAAAGGACAACGAGAAAAAAGCAGACAAATGAATTGGAGGAGCCCCGCTGGTTCATCACTCACATTTGGAGTTCATGGGCCGTTAGAAGCGTATCATTTCCTAGATGCAGGGAAGCCCATTCGGCAAACAGGGGGCCATGATGAGCGTCGTTCAGCGCAGCTTGCACATCGTCTCGACTGGTCGGAATGCCGCAGGCGCGTGATGCTCGCAGCACCGTCGCCACGGTCTGCTTCATGCGCTCAGTATCCATCTGGCTTTGTCTGTGGAAGGAGGAGGGATGTGTCGGCGTGAAGGACGCGAGTGGCGGCAAAAGTGATAAAACGTGATGAAGCGGCACCCGGGGGTGCTGTTTCGTATCACAATTGAAACACCTGCAGCATATCGCTGGCCGTCTCTGCAGCGAACGCGAGGGTAGGGTAGAAAAGTAAAAGTAAACCACTGAGGCGAGTTGAGACCGTCCTTTTGATATTGTCTGCGCCGCTCCAGACTCGCAGCAGACTCGCAGTCAAGAGAGTGAAAAATGCTCCAAAGTCGGCCAATTGCCCCCTTTCACAATTCCTAGAACCCCACGGACGGCCGGCTACGGTTTCCCGCAGACTAACGGGTGGTTCGTGCTTCACCAATGCTCTCTTTAAAAGAATTGCTGTGTGTAATGGCGGTGCTCTGCATCCACCATCACGCGGCTACACAACAACACTGTAACTGTAATGCGTACAGCTAATAATTGAAGAAAAAACGTCATTAACTTCAACTTTTATCGCATGTTGAAAATCGCTCCGATGCGGCGGGGATTCCGCTCTCAGTAAATGCGCAGTCGGGATTCGGGAACGCACACTGATTGGCTACAGCCGCCCCATAGAACACGACTTGGATTTTGAAGTTTGAACTCTACAGTATCTTACGTACCTCCGATTCTCACCATTCATGAACTTTGATCAAAACCTACATGTTTGTTCTGTTCTCGACTGGAGGTAATTATACCTGTACGAGGGAGCAAATCGTACACGGTGTCACATGTACGTTTCCTCCAACGCCTACTTTAACACAGGTCAACGATTACGGAGAGATCAGCTCCCCCGTCTCTTGCCCGATAGCATATTTCTGGAGAAAAATTCCGCAATGTCGAAGTACCCTTGTAATTGAAGATCAATTTCTGCCGCATGGGGTGACAGGTCTTACTAGCTACCGTTCTCGGTGTCTATAAGTCGCCTCTACAACGCCGAAGCCTTTCAAAAGCTTCGTCCTAGCATTGGGTTCGCAGCAAGTTAGCTGATCCTACTATTCCGCTTCACTCATCTTGAATGTGACATGACATGAGTGATTGTCGTGACGGCAGAGACTGTGCGTAGCCCAAGACATGTCCTTGTCTGCATTGAGTCCTTCTTGAGACGATGTGACTGAACGGCCGGGAACATACGGAAATGTGAATCCGGATGCGACAATTGTCCGTAGATGATGGCATCAGCAAGAACAACTCTAAAGAAATCCCATGAGCTGCATTCGTGCAGCCGAGAGAGACTTGTGGAAAGAAATTAGACGTGTCTGTATATTGTCAAAGGGCGCAAAGGGAGCATCTTGGAGCATGGTATAATGTATTGATTCGATTGAGCAAGTCTAAGCCTTTTCTGTTGGATGCAAAACTGGGCATCGCATGTGTTAATTTTTTCTCCTCCTTTTCCGTCTACAACATCGCTTGCATCGCTATGGTGTAATAGCCATTATTGCCCAAGTGTGATGGAAATTTTTCTCCGGCGTGTATCGATTCTATTCCAATCTAATTCTCATGTCAGCTTTTCGCTCTCCTCGACGTGCTTCGTAGTGGTGTTCAGTAATGTACCTCTCAATCAAGTGCAATCCACTGTCTGACTGGACCACCCCGCTGATCTCGCCCGGCTGCAGAGCGAAGGCGGCCTCCTCGAACTGCTGCTGCATATCGCCACGACCGAAATATCCGAGGTCGCCGCGCTTGGAAGCCGAAGAGCAATCGGACTCGCTTGACGCCAAATCTCTCAGGGTCGCTTTTCCAGACTTGATCATTTGCTCGTGCGCTTGGATAATCTCCATGGCCTCGTCTTTGGTACGTGTGATCTCGGCCTATGTTTCGCGGGAACCGTCAGCTATGCTCAACAGGCAAGCGAGACAAGCTCGTCCCTCGCAGTGACATAATTAAGAATGTTCAAGTGCCAGAAATAAAGAATTAGCTTACCTCTCGCCAGCTGCTCGGCCGTCTGCTGTCCTTGTGTTTCACCAACAAATGGGCTGCGCGAATCTTGCCCTCGGGAGCACCGGGGACGGCAGAAGGGTGCGAGGCCACGCCGTGATTCGCAGCCATGTACGCCTTCAGCTTTTCCGTGTCGGTGCCCTGCGGAGGGTCCCAGTAGGACACTCTGTCGACAGAGTTGAAGTAGTACGGAAGGCCCTTTGAATTGGAATGACGCACTTCCCAGTTGGGTGGGAGACCGGATTCAGCCTGGATTATGTGCAGAACACAAGGTGAATGAGGTATTAGTCAAGCATTGGACCATCAGATCTGGCGCGGGAAGTTGAATAGAGCAGGTTCGACACGATGAGGACATGAGGACTAAAGAGCAACTAAAGAGCATGCATGCCATAACTACACCGATAGCGGCGCCACGCAAGGCGATCAGGACTTCTTCAGAGATGGAGGTTCGCCCTGTGGAGGGACAGTGGCCAGGACGTACCATTGTGAAGGGAAAGTGCTAAGTAAAGAAGGCGAGAAGGATTGAAGAGAATTGAGGTTGTCTCGAGGGCCAGCTGTCGTTGACCAGGAAGCAAAGTCGAATACGACGTGGTTAGAAAACGAAGGTGGTATTTTAGTCAGGTGTGTACTGCGTACATATGTGACGCAGGACGTGTCAAATTGGGAAAGCCGCAGCGTCGCTATGTTGGTAGTCGCGAGATGGAGGCGCGGATTGGATGCTCAAAGCCCAGCAAAGAACGCTGGCGGAGCAACGATCGTTCCGCACGGCAGATCACAGCCACGCACGGAGAAGACACGCCAGCCAATGAGAGGACGCAGACCGGCGAGGAGCCTTGGAGGCCCTTGTTGGTGCGGCGAAGTTCGGGCGGCAAGCTGACAAAAAAAGGGAAGCATCTCGATTCTCAGCTGCAGCTTGAAGACTTACACATCGCACTCCCTATTATGCGCGGCGCTTAGTTAGCAATTTTCCCTTACCGCAGCCTTGTAAGTTGTTACAGATGATAAAATCCCACCTTGGATCGTGAGCGGGCGGATGTGACCCTATCGCCGGCCAGCGGGCCTGGGCCCGTCGTTCTACAAAGATGGCATTCAGGGCGAGTTTTCGGATTTGGCGTGTCACGATGCCACCACTGACCAGGGATGTATCATGTGGATGGTCATCTTGTTCGATCTCGCGATTCCGTCATCCCTGTTCCCGTCCCCGCGCCGACCGACATACATAGCTCCATGTGAGCAGGCACGACTTGTCACCGGAGGCGTCCATAGGGTCGGCCAGGGAGTCGTGAATCAAGGGCGAAGCTCGGTTGTGAACGCTCGCCTTTCTGTGACCCCGTCATTGCTCCAAGAGTGCTGCTACATAGGTACATGTGTACATGTACTGTACGTACCTACCTCAGGATAGGTAGACCTAGGCGATGCAAGCGACACCGCATACAAGTGCTGTTCAAGACATTCAGGCCATTTGGAACGTGATTTTCATCCAGAGCGAACACGATCTGCCCTGATTTCTCGCCGTAGGAACATTGTAGTCGGCCATGGGAACCGTGGCAACTTGAGTGCGTGCATGTGGTTTGTCGTTATAGGTACGTACTTATTAGCCTCTGCTCTGAAGCCAAGCACGAGATCACAGATGACAAGCCCCGTCTCTCAGCCCCACATTCAGGCCGCATTTCAACAGGCACTTCATCTCTCCTTCCTCGCGCATTCTTTTCCCACCTTCATCGACTCATTCGACACGACATTGCTCATTGCGAAGAAGCAAGGCAACATCTCGTCCCGTCTTCCCATCTCTCGCGATAATAGATCTTTTGTGAGCTGCGTCCAGGCAACCGCGCTCGTCCAAGTATACCCGAAATCATCATTTGCATCAAACAAGAGTCACATCCTTTTCAGCAAAATTAGCCTACTGCTCCCGCTGTATTCTACAACGAGAGCGCAAGAAAGAATAAATACCAAAAAATATGGCTACTCCGCTGTCAACCACGTCTCCCCAGGTCTCTGGCTCAAAAAAGCTCGAACAGATTACCTTCCGCTTTTGTTCCGAATGCTCCAACATGTTATATCCCAAGGAGGACGAAGACGCCCACGCGCTGCAGTTTACTTGCCGAACCTGCCAGTATACCGAGGAGGCACAGTCCACCTGCGTCTTCCGCAATGTCCTGAATAACTCTGCCGGCGAGACCGCTGGTGTGACCCAGGATGTTGGATCTGATCCAACGGTTAGTCAGGTCCCAGCCTTCATTTGCTTATGTTGTGGGGGAATCATTCTTTGCGGCACATGTGGAGAAATGGCGACAGACTTGGATGCCACTTCGGATGTGCAGTCGGAGGTGAAGCAGCACAAGGAAAGTATGGGGCTCTGCGAATTTTCTCTGTCCTGGGTCGGACTCGAAGACCCATTCGACGAGTACGACGAGGAGCTCATGGATTCAACGAGCGATGGTGCTAGTCTTTCTAGTCCTTCCAGGAGCGATTCGCTATCCGACACGACAGATGGACAGGATTTCGCTGAAGACGGCGCGATGATCGTCGCGCTGTAACCAGCCTACACCTCGAACTTTCTTCAACCACGACATGGGACCTCGAGTCACGCCTCCCGCTGCGCTTCTTTTTGGAGCGGTGATGACTTGCAAGAGAGATTTCAGCGACTGTTTATACCCTTGAGACGTTGCGAGCAGTTGCAGTCAATGCGTGTTTTCTTTTAGCTGGAATTCGATGGTCTTCGCCCTTGAACCTCTGGCTGACATGATCACTGTTTTGTCCTTCTTGGTTATAGCTTCCTCGCTCGAATAAGACGTGTCCCAACTGCACCCACGAGGAGGCCGTGTTTTTCCAATCTCAGCAGCGAAGTGCCGAAACTGGAATGGTAAGCCATCACTTTTCCCAGTGTCATTGGCACCGAGGCTTGGCACCTATCGAATATCAACGACAACAGACTAACATGGTTGGCAAAGAAACTATTTTACGTTTGCTGCGAATGCGGTCACATTTTTGACTAGTCCAGTCGTTTACGAGCTATGATACCCGAAGTCCCAGGCAGATGTCACGATTTCTGCAGCTGGTGTGAACCATTCAGGATGGTTCTGGTTTTGTCTTGTCATACATACATTATGGAAAGGGGCGTTTTTTGGCGGTTTCTTTATTTTCCTTCATCCCCTTGGTACGGCGCGTTTTGTCTCCTGTCACAGGCTGTCACAGGACGATATGTTTCGCCGGCCAAACAGTCCGGTCGTAATGCCACATTGTCATCATGGGATTCCCTTGACAGAAGCTTTCTGAGCTGTGTCCCTTGTTTAGAATTAAAATAGAATAGACTCGGCCTTGGTGGTCGGACAGTTTCAGGCCTTGCGCCTCATCATTGATTATGCAAGAGTATGAACGAACTGTAAACGATGTGAGATTGAAAATAAGCTTCGTACCCTTCCTTATCTGAACGCCTCGGAAAATGCCAAATTTTTGATAATACAATGTCACCTCTTCGACACGAGGAAGAAACATCTCGTCTCTTCCAGTCGCATTCCCACAGCATGTCTGCTGGTATGTTTCCCCGCCATATTTCCCATAGCACGCCTCTTGACTCCGTCCCCGAGTATTGCCTCCTCCTCCTCCATCCAGCCAAACTCGATCTTGTCGATGCGCCGACCCTCAACTACGCCTGCATGGGAGCCATGGACAAAACCTTGCTCCACTTCTTCCTCTTCAGTTCCGCCCCAACAGCGCCGTTGATGCGCGTCCCGACAGGATCTCCCGACTTGTTCAGCAGCACACACGCATTGTCATCGAACCGAACAACCGTCCCGTCGCGTCGTTGCGTGGGGTACCTGGTGCGAACAACGACAGCGTGTCGGATATCGCCACGCCTTACCTTGACGGCGGCGTTCATGCCAGCCATGCCGGAGGAGGCTGAGCCTCTGTGTTCCTGAACGACGACCACGATGCGATCACCTAGATGCATACAGGTTGGATTAGAACATACAGACAGGATGACGTGAGTAGCGCAAGCAATTTCATGAGATGAACGGTTCTGTTGTTTGTATGGGAGTGACGCGAGACGTACCGATGCGAGCGTGGGCCTTTTGCCCGACGACCAGGAGACATTCGACAAGGGCTGCACCTGAGTTGTCGATGCAATTCAGCATCGACTATGAGATTGTTCAGCGCTGGATTATTTAGGAGTGATGGTTGAGGATGGAACTCCTAGTGACGGACCTTGATTTGAATCATTTTGACGGACCAGCCACAGATGCAACTGCTTTACGTTACGGGCTTGAGCAACGGGTGGCTTGTCGCGATGTCGCAAAGGGCGAAATGGCAATGGCAATGGGGTTTTCGAAGAATGCATGTCACGTGGTGTATCACGCTCCTGCGGTCGTGCCGCACCGGCCAACACCGGCCACCGGCCACCAGCAGGGTTGCAACTTGCGTCCCCCTTGCGGTCGCCCGGTCAGCGACTTTTTGGGGGCTGGCCGTTGTCTCGGGCTCCACGCTTGGTTGGGATGGGCTTGAGAGGTAGGTACCTCCTACAAGAGTTTCGGCCAGAGATATGCCTTCTAACTTTTCCCTCATTTCCCAATTGTGTTACCGGAGAGCACTTGGAGCCTCTTCCCACAGTCCCTTCCTTGTTACTGATTCTCGACCACATCGCCAACTGTTCCCCACAGCCACCTAGATCGCTGAGCATCAACCTCGTTCCGTCTTATCGATTCGACTTCCTCTGGGGATCCTGAGGTCGTGGGGGGCCTCGGGCTCATGACGTTGTGAGGAGTTGGCTGCGCCTTGCGAGCTCGATACCTACGCACCACAGAAGTGGCTCACTCTCTGTTAGCTTCGTCTTGGTTAGAGCAGGACTGAGGAGCTGAGGGGGGTATTGAAAATTGACTGCTTCTCGCCTGGGCATCCGCGATGCCGCCCAGAAATTCAACGGCGGTGAAGCACCGGCTCACTTTGGCGCAATTGTCGGCATATGATGACATACTAACGGATGCGCTGGTCGACCATGTCTACTACTGGACGACTGTGCCCAAGAATCGACCCTCGTACCACGCTTCGCGAGGGGTATCGGAAGACGTCATCAGCAAGATCATCCGGGAAGAAGTCGTTTTGTGCAAGAACGTGCCTGCCGCGGAGGAGAAATTGCTCGCTACGGATGGATTAAAAAGGTTTCTGAACAGTCTCAAGACGCCCAAAGAAAAGGACGACTTTAAGCGACATCTGCACAGATATGTCCAGATTTACCTGCCCGATTGCGCATGGGAAGTCAGCTCCACCAACCGATACACTATTGTTTCTCATGAGGCGAGCATCACAGCAAGGCGCTACATCAAGCGCAACGAAGCAATCAAGTATCTGTCCGGCATTCAAGTCGTCATCACGCCAGCGGAGGAGCAGGAGATTTCGGTGCGGAAGAAGGACTTCAGCATCGTTGTCAGCTCGAGAAGCAAGAGCACGAGCTTGTTCATGGGGCCTGCGCGCTTTGCTAATCACGACTGCGATGCAAATGCAAAACTCATGACGACTGGACACGCAGGGATTGTCATTGTCGCTGTTCGGCCGATCGAGGCGGGCGAAGAGATTACGGTTTCATACGGAGACAATTACTTTGGAGAGGACAATTGTGAATGTCTGTGCAAGACTTGCGAAAGAGGATTGAAGAATGGTTGGGCCTCTGCGAAATCTGCAGAGGGCGCGATGATTCAGTCGAATCAAGAGAACGAGGGGACCGAGGTGTACTCGTTGCGGCGGCGTCGGCGGGATGACAGCATTGGAGGATCACGCACCCCGTCAGTCACTCCTGGGATACGGCCACGAGTGATGCGAACGCGACCAAAAGTCTCACGGCTCAGTTTTGCGCAAGATTCATCAGCGGCAGAACAACTGGTGCCTGGTACCCCAAGTGGCCGAAAGCGTCCGGAGGCGGCCCTGGCTACACCACCCATCACTCCTGCGAAGAGACTTCGCCACACAATCGACTTGGTGCCTGCTTCATTCGCATCATCTCCACGAGGCAGCTCAATAGGTAGTGGCTTGTCTTCAAGTCACGAAGAACCTGTTGAAACAGACGTCACATCACCTGAAAAGAACACCCCTGAGCCCGTCGTCCAAACCCCTACCAAGGTATCGAGGCACAGAGCTTGGGGCCCCGTCATGGAGCCTTCCCGCAGTGGCTCGGTTTGCTCTGTGGCCCCTTTGTCACCGGAGAGTATTCACCACACGGAGCCACAATCGCCGCGCCTGTCACAACTGGATACGATAAATATTTCGCGCACAACGAGTGCCGCCGCAAGTATGTCGATTGCAGCTATTCTGAACATGACGAGCCCTACCGAGCCACGGCCCGTGACCACAATTGCCGCAAGTATCGAACCTGTAGACAGGTCCGAAGTGGCAGCCGCGACCAAAGTACAACAAGTACAACGACATGCAAGTAATGCGCCAGCCGCGACCAAAGTGCAACGATATGCAAGTAAGATCGAGCGCATGCAACAGGGCCTCGCGAAAGGGCAGGCTCCCCCGCGGACGATGAGAGTGCGCAAGCCAGGCGACTACGTGCTGACACCTCTGCTATTGGCGGAGCCCGACATGGCATGGATTCAATGTACGATTTGCAACGACTACTTTGTACAACAACACGCCTACTGCACCAAGGCTTCTTGCCCGCGATGCGAACGGCATTCCAAGCTGTACGGATACATGTGGCCCAAAACAGACAAAGCCGGGCCATGGGACAAGGAGGAAAGAGTATTGGACCACAGACTGGTGCACCGATTCCTGAATACAAGCGACGAACGGAAGGCGCGGGGCAGAAAAGACGCACTGGAGCCCAAACGGGCGGACGAGGCCGGCGAGCCGGAGAGGGATGAGCCGGAGAGGGGCAGGAAATGGCGACGTGGCAAGGGCACTCAGGCAAATGGCAAGGCGGTGCGAGATTCTGTTGTTGTTGCTGTGAAGGCTGATACGTCGGGGCTTCGGCGAAGCGGTCGCCCGCGAAGGGCCAGCCGAAAACTGGACCTTTGATAAGGGAGGCCAGCCGTGCCGCGAGGGGACATGATTACTGACATACCTACCTAGATATGTCTGATTATCTGATGGAAGGTACACAACGAGTACGGCATCATGTGCGGTGGAGGAAGTTCGGTCAAGTAATGTACGTGGCGCTCTGTAGAACATGTACTCGATAATTTATGTGTAGATATGTAGTTAGACTTATTCGTGGTTTTTGACTCGGCGTGACGACAAGGAGGCTTTCTGCTCGCTGCACTTGAACATGTATGTACAGTGTAGGTTGCCTACGGAGTACTGTTCCTAGCTCGATTATATGGCGCCGCAGCACCCCACGAATGGAAAAAGTTAAAACCCAATCGTACGCTTGCCCCGCATGCAGGTACATAGGTACATACCTTAGGTGTAAATACAGACTCCAGAGTACTTGGCCAAAGGGACATGCCTGGCGCGGCACGTGGAATAAGCTAGGTACCTATGTACATACTAGGTAGGTAATTAATAAAGATGAGGCGGGGTTGGCCAGATGCAGTGACCACTGACGGGGTTTGCATCCGGTGATCCGGTCTACTCCGTACATATACTCTTCTTTCTGGCTGAAGTAAAGACTTTTACATACTTCTTTACTTCAGCGAATATTATCCAGATTTCATCTTGATTCTTATTGCGCTTTTTACTGCTGAGCTGTAATTACTGATCTTGGCATCCTTACGGATCACTGAGCGATATATTGTCGATCTACAACGTGAAAGCTGAGGCGTGGACCTTTCAAGGGTTTAAAACTACATACCATGGTACGTCACTGGTCGTATGGTGGCGCGTGTACAAGACGCGGCGAGGGCTTTTTGCTTGCGCTCTTGTCTTGGATGGTGGAATGCCATGACCAAGACGACAAGTCAAAGCAATACCTACATACCCGTCTACTTGATACGCGTCTCCATCATTACCTGGCATCTGTCAATCTCAATCTCTTGCACCAAAACTATCTTTCATTACAACACCCATCGACTGACCGCTCCTCCAGCGTAACCGGCATATCGGCCTCGCGGCCGTCGCCCTCGCGGCTCTCGTCACCGCAGATGGGGCCTGCGGCAGAGGAACACTCTACACCAGCCCAAGTGGTCTCACCTGGGGCGATGCCATCCGCATGAACCAGATCCAGGTCATTGGATCGCACAACAGCTACCATGTTGAGGCGTCTGATGCGGAGAAGAAGGTCATGGAGGAGCTTTCACCAACTACGCAGGACCTGTTTTATGGGCATGGTCGGTTGGACGTGCAGTTGGGGGAGCAGCATGTTCGGAATTTGGAGTGAGTTTACGTTTCCGCCGGTGTGAAGAAAAAAGACGAAGCAGAAGAAAGACGGAACAAAAAAACAAAGGAAGGGGGGGGAAGAGAAAAATAGAAGAACATCGCAGCACACGTCACATATACTAACCTCTCTCCTCTTTCCCCCCACAGACTCGACATCCTCGCCGACCCCCAAGGCGGCCTCTACGCCAAACCCCTCATCCGGCAACTCGCAAACCTCCCCTTCCCCTCTGACCCAGCCTACCAGCGCCCCGGCACAAAAGTAATGCACATCCCCGACCTGGACGTCAACACCATCTGCACCACCCTCCTCGACTGCCTTCGCGTCATCAAAACCTGGATGGACGCCCACCCCAAGGCCCTCCCTCTCAGCATCGTCACCGAATTCAAGGTGGCCAGCCCCCTGGGAGCTGTTCTCGGGGGCGCCAAAGCCGTCCCCTGGGACAACGCAACCCTCCTGGACGGAGTCGACGCCGATATACGGTCCGTGTTTGGGCCAAAGCAGCTCATAACGCCGGATGATTTGCGCCGTCCGGGCCACACGCTTGAGGAGTCGGTCCTGAAGTACGGATGGCCGGATTTGGACTCCGCGAGGGGCAGAGTATTCTTCTTGATGGATAATGGGCGGGATGATGGCGTGAATGGGAAGTATCGTGAGGGAAAGACCAATTTAGAGGGTCGGGTCCTGTTTACGAATTCTGCGCCGGGAAATCCGGATTGTGCTTTTCAAAAGGTGAGTTTTGTGCTTCTCGTCTTCCTACGCCCCCTTCTTTTTTTTTCTTTCTGTCTCTCTCTCTCTCTCTCTCGTTTTTGTCCCCGTCATTTGATGGATCTTCCTTGGTCTTTGTTTGTTGTTTCTTATACTTCCTTTCTTGTACACGCGCGATATGCATACCCCACGGAGCTCAACTAACAAGCTTCCCCCAACCCCCTGGGCCCTATTACAGCTCAACGACGCCGTGACGGACTCCTACGTGGCGAATATCCAGAAACAAGTCAAGGCAGGGTACTGGGTGCGCAGCATGGCCGACAGCGCCCTCGATACGGTCCGCAACTGCACGACCTTCCAGCGCGACGGGGCGCTCCGATCAGGCGCCCAGGTCGTGTCCACGGATTTCTTTGTCAAGGGCCAGAGTGAGCGCTATGGAGGGTGCAAGTATGTTGTTGAGCTGGAGGGCGGCAAGGTGGCGAGGTGCAATCCCGTGAATGGCAGGGAGGGATGCGTGGATGGACAGTTGGAGTAAACGCCTCGTTGCGTTGCGAAGCTAAATCAGATAGAGAGGATACCTAGAGGGGGGCGTTCTTACAACCTTAACTTATAAGGCATTAATGATTAGTTTTAGATGATGAAGTTATGTTTTGTTGTGCGAGTCGCGCGCTGTTTTGGCTTGTTAGATAGAAAGGGCAAAAGGAGCTTTAAATCATAGTTTCGTCTTGTCAAGTGATGTTTGTGCTGTGACCTAGAGGCTAGAAGGTTGACGCGCCCGACTCCCACTATGTAAATACATTAGGTACCTACATACCTATGTACCTATGTACCAATGTTTCCCAGCTCCCCCTGCCGCCCCTGCATCGTAGTACCTAAGTTGTACTTCGTACTCCGTATGTAGGTACTCCGTAACAGTGCTCAGACTCGACCGCGGTCATGATCATGTCGGTGCACTAGGTAGGTACCAAGTATGTATACTCTGTACTCCCAGGAGTACAGCTTCGTCGCGAACGCATCACGTCTTCCAAGGCGGGCTCGCGGCTTCGGGCTCATCGCATCTGAAGCAGTATGCACTACCTATGGAGCAGTTAATGTCCAGTCACCAGTAACTACAGACTCCATACTCCGTATTTGTGCAATGCCCAAATCCTGCCAGTGACAACACGAGATGGAAGAACTTGGTGCGGTCTTGGCACGGTCTTGGCACGAGGAACGGCATCGGTTTGAGTGCACGCTTTCCGCGCATCTTGGAGGTCTGACCAGTGACCAGTGACTCGGGCCACCCCCGACAGGGATTAGGCGGGAAAGCCAGGGCCACTTGGTCCAGAAAACCGGAACGCGCGTCCCTGACGGACGACAAGCCATGTACCTACGGAGTATATGTACATATATGTACGGGGCATGTACTTGCATACCTAGGTACGACCCATCATCAGCCAGCTGGAGCCTGGCCGTAAGACTGCATGCACGTTACATGACCATGTGTGTCACGTGTGTACTCCGTACTCCTATGTATACTATATGTATAGGTACATCATATATACCTTGTAGTGTGAGAAGCCAATGGGCGAGTTCCGGTTGTTTCGGTTGTTTGTCTCGGTACTTTCTCAGCGGAATATCACGTGAAAGGGCACAGTTGACACACAGCATTACCTACTCCGTATTTATGTACCGTCGTGCTTGTACGCCATCCGTACGACTACATTCTCCGTGCATTTGCGTATCCCCGATGGCAGCATTGGCTGCAGTGCCGAATCGTATGCAAGGTACATACATACCTACCTACTGTGACGAAGTGTCACAAAGTCAGTCAGTCGTCTATATGTGCTAATTCCAAGACAGCAGTTGTCTTGGAATCGTACCCTTTTGTGGGGTGTGTAGCTCAGTTGGATAGCACATTGACTGGCCGTTACACCTACATCGTCCCGGATGACCTGTCTTGGCAGTTTATGTACGCACGGACGTATGTTTACAGAGTACCAAACGTATGTACACATATGTACTCCGTACATACCTAGGTACCTAGGTATGATACCTATCCCCGACGTCATGGAGCGGAGCCTCATGGGTGTGCCGCTGCCCGCAGCATGTCGCGTGCGCATTGTCAATGGTCCCGCAATGCTTTGACGGACGGGGGCGGACGTACGGTCCACGGAGTGACGGTCACCGCAGCTTATAACTTACGATCAGTTTTACGAATCTGGCGGCGATGCCGTGGTGGATCTCTCAGGCAAGAAGCTCATGGCTTGGCTTTGCAGTAACACTCAACTTTCTACTCTGTACCTATGTACTACCTAATCTGTGTACAATCGTCTATGAGGTATGTGGAGTGCCGGACTGCCAGTCGACTATGGGTAGGTATGTATGTACGACTGTATGCCTGTATATCTAGTCGTGTTACGTGTACAGCTTGACACAGTCATGCGACAAACAAACATTGTCCACGGATCATACATTTCGCCCTAGCATCGACCGACGACAACACATTGCCCGTCAGTGAATCCCAATGCCAATGGAAGCCTTTTCCAGCCCCGTCTGCGGACTTGTACACAAACAAGCCGGGCCCCGTACCTTTTTGAATTTAATTTTTCTTCCTTTTTTTTTTACACGAGGATAGTTTAGCGTCCCTGGAAGCGCAACTTTCTACCTAGGTAGTGCCTTAGCAAGCTTGACGCTTCCCAGGTAGTGACTCCTGGCGCAAGGGCCCTAGTGGAGCCGCGATTTAGACGATGAAGAAGAAAAATGAATGTACGTATGCACGGAGTACATAGGAACCTACATACATAGGGGTTTCTTTTTCATGTGTTTGTAGGTACGTTGAAGGGGTTTGAAGTTTGAAGTACAATATAGATGGTGTGCCTACCAACTAAGTATATAGCAGCGTGGCATGCTCGTCGTGGGATAACAAGACACCAAGCAAATAAGGTGGAACAGACTCCACGCATTGTCCATATTTCCGCCATCGCGAAACGCGAGTCCGGTGGGTGGGCTAAGTGGTTTAAGAGCAACAAGGGCGCGGGGCTTTTTCGTCCCAATTCGCACGCCAGACCCGGTTGCCGAATTTCACACTGCGGACTTTGAGAAAGAATGGCCGCGCCGTGCGTTGTTCATGAAACCTTCCCGGCGTTCTGGCGCGGCGCGCCGCGCTACGGGACGGGGAATGACATGGTTTATCTTGTGTGTTGCGTGTACGGAGTACTCCGTAGGTATCATGGACTGGCGCCGCATGTGGACGGCTTTGGTGAGGTTGATGTTTTTTTTTTCGAACCCAATGGGACTCGGCTCGCCTCTTGGTCTTCCCGGCGGTGTCTGGTGTCTTGCTCTGCTCGCGCTCGTTCTTATGCTCGCCCATCTGCTGCTCAATTCAACTTTTCAAGGTTTTCCTAATTTACCATCAACTGCGTTCTCGCCACAGCTCGTTGCATCGCTTCTTGACTACGATAAGACCTTGGTGGTTGACAACTTGCGCCTTTAGCCAAAACGCACACTCGCCAAATCTCCCCCCCTCAAAAGGAATCAGATCCTCCCCTGTCCTCAGCTTTGCCGGCAAACTAGCTGACTGACGACGCGCGTGTCTTTCCCGCCAGCCACAGTCTTGTTGACGATTCGTGGCTCTGCGAGCTGCGAGGTGTGCCCCGACATCTGCCACGAGCAGCAAGCGGTTGACGAATTCTATGTTCTCAGAAGCACTGGGAGCTCCCTAGTTGTGGATTCCTCTTTTCGATCTCTGTTTCTGCTTTCGGCGCAACGACTTGGGAATAGGATCTGGAGTCTGGCGCATATGAAAGATCTGCCATCAGCGGCACCATGGCCATCTCGGTTTCCTTGGACGACACTCCCGAGGGAGGATGGAAGGCAGCCAAGGGGATTCCAATGCCTGATTTCGTAGAGCCGGTGGTGAGTAATCAGATTGGGCATCATATTTTTCTCTTTCTTCTCCTGCGCCTGTCCTTGTTTCCTTTTCCTTCTCCCGTGTTGTTGAGAGATTTCTCGGCCGATAATTCTCAAACTCCGTTCATAAGATGGCCAGACATTGGCTGACTTGGATGCTCCACGACGCAGCTTACCGTCACCGTGCTTCTACTAGCCATGCTTCTCACCCGCAGAAAGGGCTACAACGCGTTCCAATCAAAAAGCCGGTATCAACCAATCCCGGAGGAGTCTCCCCGGAGCTCAGACGAGCTGGACGATGACATCCTTTTATCCCGACGTCAATATGACCAATATCCCTCGAAACATCGATCCTTTGGCCCCTGCCTGAGATTCACTACCCCCAATACCAGCAGGTTCGCTCAGAATGTTCATTCGCGCATTCTGCAAAAGTTTCCCTTTTTGATGGAGATGTTCTACTGGGGGCTCAGCTTCGGCGCATATCGATACACCAAGGTTCTGGCGCAGACCATATACGGCGGTCAGAGGAGCATGTGGGATTCGGCTCAGCAGCACGGATTGTCGATTCTGAATTTCGAAGCGCTGCTGCTGGGTAATGCCCATCGACAGGCCCCCGAAAGGTGGCTCGAGTGGAGGATCCAGCGCTGGTTCTTACACGGTACCGAGCTGGGCGATTGTCGAGGATGGATCTTGTCGCTGCTGAATCGCGGTTATGCTCTCGTGCATCTGCCAGGAACCGTGTCGTTCCTCGCCTACTATTACGCCACAGCGTCGTCACACGCGCGATTCAGTACCGTTCGTCGAACCATGACGCTGTCCAATTTCCTCGCTTTTGCCATTTTCATTCTTGTGCCGACCATGCCGCCGCGGCTGCTGCCCAAGGAGCTTGGTTTCGTCGATTCCGTCAGCCTTGAGGACGCCGAGTCCGTGTGGATGGGGGGTGACTTCGTCAACTTGCTGGCTGCTATGCCTAGCATGCATTTCGCATATGCCTTTTGCATCGGGTGCACCTTCATCGCGGAGAGCGGCGTGCTCAGAGGACTGTTTTCGTGGCTCGAGGCCATTACTATTAGATCGAGGAAAACCGAAGGAGACGAAGAGGAAGACGGTGAGGAGTCCGTTGAAAAGAACCACCACCGCCGCCGAAGCGCCCTGGCCAGGGCCGCCATGTTTGCCTTTGGTGTCTGGTATCCGACCTGGATGCTCATCACCATCGTCAGCACGGCCAACCACTATTTTCTAGATGCGTTTGCGGCTATCTTGGTCGTTCTGGCAGGGTACATGTTGAACCGTGTACTATGCGTCTTCCTCCCGGTGGAAGACTACCTGTTGTGGCTCTTGCGGCTCGAGAAGCCCATTCCGACAACGGGGTGGAAAAAGAAGCTGACGGTCGCGTGAAGTGGGTGAGGTGATGCATTTCATTTTCGGAGCAAAAGTCTTGGACAATGCTTGCATAAGCTTTTCTCCACATTCTTATTGGCGAGGAATTCTTGGGTCATCATGGAGACCCGATCCGGCGTTGGTTGATCAGGTATGCACTTGGACACTGGACTGGACGTCTGGTCTTTTCTTTTTTGTTTTTATGGTCTTATTCCTTCCCTTGTCTCTTTCCTTTCGGACGCCAGCATCATGCATGCAGTCACCGTCCAGCATAGCCAGCATCGCGTTAGAAAGCATCGTAGCCAAAGAGGCTGATCGCGATTGTTCCCTTTGTACGGAGTACATATTTGGTAATCCACTTTGTTTTGGCTACCTGGTACAGTGGTACCTACGGAGTACGGAGTACCTCCTCTCTGAGTTGCCAAACAATGTGCATAATAATGAGATACCTACCTATGTATGTACCTACATACCTATACTAGCATAATTCCCGGCCATGGAAGATATGTGGAGCTCCGAGCGGGTGATGCCTGAGATTGGACTCTCTTATCAGTTACATACATGCATCAGGTACCTCCTAATCTACGATAGGGGGTATGTACCTATGCTGCATGTGGGATCTTTCTTTGAATTGGATCTATGGTACCCCATCGGCAATCGGTTGGGTATGGCGTCAGCCACCTCGTGCTGATATGTAGGTACAGCCCTTCATATCTTCCCATCTTCAGCCTCTTCAGCACTGTCGCGTTCCTGCTCCTCTTGTTTCGCGCCGCATCAGTCTTCACCATGGCGAAGCTCTCTCTTTTGGCGATTGCCGCCGGCAGTGCCGTCGCGATGCTTCTCCCCGGGCAGCAGCAGCGGCTTCAGCACGCACCTATCGCTGTGACGAGTCCAGACGACTCGTCCGTGCCTCTCATCACGACGGAGAGCTTGCAGGATAGGATAAAGATTGAGAACCTGCAGGCACGCGCGGAGAAGCTTTACGCGTTTGCCAAGGAGTCCGAGGGCGAGTTTGGGCATCCTACTAGGGTGATTGGCAGCAAAGGTACGATTACGAGGTTCTTTCCTCAACGTTGCTAATACCAGTGGACTGACTCTCTATTCGATTCCTAGGCCATCTTGCAACGATTGACTACGTCAAGTCGCAATTAGCTGCCCTGACAGGCTACTACAATGTGTCGCAGCAGACTTTTGGCGCTACATCGGGCAAGGTGCACGAATTCCGCCTGAGTATCGGTTCCAAGAGTCCCAACACAACCACTGCCATGGGCCTGACGCCACCCACGGCCCACAAGCAGCCCGTCTCTGGAGATTTGATTCTCGTCGACAAGGTCGGCTGTCAGGAGTCGGACTACCCGTCTACCGTTCGTGGAAACATTGCCTTTATCAAGCGCGGTGAGTGCGCCTTTGGCCTCAAGTCGGCGCTGGCCGGCAAGGCTGGTGCCGTGGCAGCCGTCGTCTACAACACGGACCCCGAAGAGCTCAACGGCTCGTTGAGTACGCCCTCCAAAGACCAGGTTGCCACCTTTGGCCTGGGTGGTCGGGAAGGCGACGAGTATGCCGAGCAATTGTCGAGGGGCAGGGTCATGTCCGCATCGGCCTTCATAAATTCGACCGTGAACACTATCAAGACGAACAATGTGGTTGCGCAGACCACTGGCGGCGACCCCAACAACTGTGTCATGCTCGGAGGTCACAGCGACTCTGTCACCGAGGGCCCCGGCATCAATGACGACGGCTCCGGCTCCATGTCCGTACTGGAGGTGGCTGTTCAGCTGGCTCGCTACCGCGTCAAGAACTGTGTCCGCTTCGCGTGGTGGTCCGCTGAGGAGGAAGGCCTGGTAGGCTCCGACTACTACGTCGCATCGCTCTCTGATGAAGAAAATCGCAAGGTCCGCCTCTTCATGGACTACGACATGATGGCCAGTCCCAACTTTGCCTATCAGATCTACAATGCGACCGACGACGTGAGCCCGGCCGGCTCGCAGGCGCTGCGGGACCTGTACATCAACTGGTACAAAAGCCAGGGACTGAACTACACCCTCGTGCCGTTTGATGGGCGGAGCGACTACGACGGCTTCATCAAGGGAGGCATTCCTGCCGGTGGAATTGCCACGGGTGCAGAGCAGATCAAGACCAAGGAAGAGGAAGCCATGTTTGGCGGCAAGGCAGGCGAATGGTATGACAAAAATTATCATCAGATTGGAGATGATTTGCAAAATTTGAACCTGACAGCTTGGGAGGTCAACACCAAGGTGAGTTTTGATCCACCAAGTTTCTACCTGCTTGTTTTCCTCTGCCCCATGTGTTATTTCCGTTTGCTAACAGGATGTAATAAGTTGATTGCCCACTCCGTCGCTACCTTTGCTGCCTCATTTGACGGCTTCCCACAGAGGAAGAAGCTCGCCGCCTCGGATGAGAGCTTCTCGCAGAGAAAGCAGTTCGTCGCCGTGCAAGCCCTGCCGCAGTTCAAATACCACGGCAAGAAACTCGTTATATAATATAATCATGTTGGGTGTGTTGGGTAGTGTGCTTCTTTTTGATAGACATGCAGTGCGGGGTGTTCAGTGAGGGGTTTGCTTGCGGGTAGCATACGGAGGATGATATGCAACAAATAGGTATGTATGTAAGTCATGTAGTAGGTAAGTGGCGTCGGAGTGGAATGAGGGATCATAGAGTTTGTAGCGTGGACACCAAGCTAGGGGGCCCCATGCAACGTTGGCCGTTCACCGGTTTGTAGACCGTGATCCGACAGGTCACGCGCTATATTGCGCCGAGAGTTGCCGCCGTGGGTTACTTTGGGACCTACCTATCTAACATTGTCGTTTATTGTTCTGGAATGTGACGTGTTGAAAATGAAGGAGACGACTCGAGTGCTCGTGCTGTTATACATGCAGCACGACCAAGAGAGGGGCGGCACTGCGGCAGAGCCAATGCTTCGTGACGTCTGTTTTGCAAGTTCGCTTTCATCGTCAGATACATTACACTGAGTGCACAGCATAACACATACTTTGTAGGTCTTCACAGAACAAACAAGCTTTGTCCCGGTGCATTTATCTCATCTCCGGGTCACTTCAGAGTCACATGCATACGCTCTTGCCAAATCGGTTCCGTGCTCGGCGCTTCCGTCCGGGATGAGACGAGCAGCAGACAATCGCTAAGACGTTGTCGTCGAAAAGAAAAGCAGGTCAGAAGCGCAAAGGGAGGAGTTCACGATTGGGCGCCCTGCGTCCATTGATACGTAGATCGGCCGGAACTTGCTAGCGTTGAAGGCCCGAAACGGCAAAACCCCCCCACCTTCGGAAAGCTCTTGATCCGGAGTCGTCACCATGTGAAGCTGGCTGCGGCGAAGCTGGGGGGAAAGTCTAGATGAAGATGGCGCTTGCCAATCCAATACCTCTCATTCGCCAGCTAGGGATCTGGGGTACAGGGGGGGCACCTTGGCGGATGTGCGGGGCGAGGCGAGGTAAGGCGACGAATGGATTCTATTGGATGGACAGGGCTTAAATCGACTTGATGTGACATTTCGGGAATTCAAGAACTTCCCTTCCAGCAGTGCAGATCGCCTCGAATGGCTCAGCTGGTCAGCCTGGTTTGGATAGGACAGGGACGCCTTCCGCGCCCATTGCGCCAACTTTCATTTTACATCGGGCCAGACAAGCCCCGCGGTGAGTACCTCAGTGTTTGTTTCCGGCAGCTACTGGTGCCGACGACGAGCAGACCAGACGGCCTCGAACCCTGTACCATGTATGCGAGCTGTTGCGTCGCAACGGGGCTCTATGTCTCAGTAGGTAGAAAGTTACCTACTGTTGCGTGTGAGTGGTCTGGGCTAGAGTCTGCTAGCCATCACAAAGCAGGTGAAATGGCGGTTTGGCGTTGTACTTCACGCCAGCAACGACTCGTTCGCGTCAGCCAGTGACGGTCCGCCTCCTCGGAGCGCCACCCATCCGTGGCTTAATTCGCCAGGCCAAGACAACGCATTCCGCTGTACTGGTAACGAGACAAGCTCAAGAATGATGCGGACATTTCTGTTCGACCTTTGAGATTAGTTGTACGGCTCTTGCTGCCTTCAGCATGCTGACCCCTTCGAATAACTTGATCTCCTCCTCCTGTTGTCCACCTTCTAAGTTCTAGCCTTCCAGCCTTAACTATTCACGAGCAAACCCTCCATCGTCTAGGTCAACAAGATAGAGCATTGCTGAACTCCTACGTCCTCGAGATTCCCCTTCACAAAAGACTCGTTTATTATGCGTTTCGGCACCCTCGTCCTGGCTGCTGCCGCCGGCACCGCCGTTCAGGCTCAGCGTCCCAAGGATGAGCCCATCTGCGACTACTACGTCAAGGCTCTGCTGAAAAACAACACGGCGGAGAACCAGGCCACGCTCTTGACGTTGCTCGTCAACACAGTCGTCATTGGCAACTGTACGTGAACTTTGCCTGGAGTCCCCTCGCTCACAGAGTCGTGGCCTGCTCTGTGTTTTTAGTTCATCTGCTGACCAAGGTATAAAGACACCATGCCTAACGTTGGCGTTACGGTCCCGGGCATTCTTGCCCCCGGAGAGATTGACGGCACAAAGGTCAACCTGGCTCCGTACTTCAATGGTGGTCTGGCTTCGAGTAACAGGGGTGGCAAGTCTGGTGTTTCTATCAACTTTTTGGATGGAGGTGGTGCGGAGCCCCTGAAGAATAACAAGCCTGCCAACAACAACACAAGCAAACAATAGTATGGCTTATCTTTCTTATCGAATCTTGTCATGATGAGCCTCGATTGTATTTCTAACCAGAGTGTGTCGTTTAGCTTTCTACTCACTCACCTGTACGACTACTTTGGCTCGTTGCTGGGCTGCTCTATGCAGGGTATGGCCGGCTTTGAGGCGTACAACGGGCAAGCTTCCATGTATGAGGTACGCATGATCTCCCCCCCCTACTACCCCCTCCCTCCCTGTCTCTCTTACGAACGAAGAACGACGAAAGAGCAAGTTATTCTCCTCATGCGTCTTTGAGATACTAACCTCTACCCACCCCCCCCAATCACACAGGTCCACAAGTTCATGGGCTTAGGCAAGCCAGAAATGGACTACTTCATCGCTCAGGTCGGCCTCGCAGCTGCCTCCTTCGGTGTCGCTAAGGACGACATCACCGCCGTGGCCGACTCACTCAACAAGGCCTTCAACCGTGCCTGCAGCCCCCCCGCCACCATCATCAAGTCGCAAGGCGAACATCTCCAGGCGATCTGCATCGACCAGAGCTCGTGCCTCAAGGCCGAAAATGCCCAGTGCGGCAAGTACGAGGCGGTTGTTAAGCCCCAGGCCGGTAATGCCACGATGGGTGGTGCCATGTCCTCTGGTGGCGCCGGGATGCCTTCTGCTACCAATGGCATGTCGTCTGGCGGTAACGGCATGCCTGCTGCTACCAATGGCATGTCGTCTGGTGCTGACGGTATGCCTGCTGCTACAACAGACGGCAAGCCATCTTCTTCTTCTGTGCCCACGGCCGGTGCTTCCGTTGACAGATACAGTTTTGCTGCTGTCGCTGCTGGTCTGGTTGCGTTTTTTATCTAATAAGCTTAAGGTTGTGCGACGCTGTCTGATGAGGAGAGTTGTGTGGTAATATTGGGGAGTCGGGACAGGGTGGATTAAAGAAGGGTCTTACGTCGAGGTTTACCCCGCGACCAGAACAAAATGTGTTTTAATTATTTCCGCCGTCTGGGGATACGTATATCATACCTTTCTCCTGCGACTTTGTACGTAGCTTACTGGCAATGCCAGAGCTGACTCGGCGGTGCGTACCTGTAACACAATGGCAAGACATCTTTTCCAGGAGACTTTTCGGGCTTTTGAGGTCCTTGTTACAAATTTTCTCGTTAATTCTTATCAACAATCTCAGTAATTGCCCTACGGGTATGTTGTTAGCCGGATTATGTCAGTTGAAAGCTAGCCAATGAACAGGACACATCCTTCCTACGTTCCTTGTAAGTTGTAAACAGAGCACATTTGAATAGTAAGTACTTGTCTGCCAAGATTTGATATTGTAGGGCTGCGTCGGACCCTTGAACTGGAGGCTTCAGAGGGAAGTAGATTTCCGTTTCATGCACAATAGAAGATTCGAATTTCGTGCTCGTGCTCGTGCTCGGGTTCTCGTATAGACTCAGCATATAACCATCTATGTATCAACTACAACATGACAACAGACCATCCGTTGCGCATCCCTTCTTAAGTACGCAACATCCATTCTCCCCCGTCCCATACAACACAGCGCAGCGCTACGATGACGGCGAAATCCTCTCATGCGCGATATGAGTTACTCGAGGGTGCAATCAAACAAGAGCTCCCACCAGGTACATGGTACATCTAATTGACGACGCAGCCCGCGCTTTTCGTGACCAATAAAACTAGGAGGGCTCTCAACCTGTACTCAAGAAGTTTGCGTGACTTTTCTGTTCTCGAGGTGTTTTGTTTTCGGGTTCCCACTACCTACATAGATGTATTGGCACTGTGGGACTCCGAGGGAGCCCTTTTTAGGTTGCACCCACGAGTACGTACTCTGCATGTACATACTTGAACAAAATTCCCCTGGTTCGTACTGCTCAGCTTACGCCCCCTGCCCAAGCAAGACATGGATCTTTTGCATCACATCTCTACGGAGTAGGTACATACAGCGTAGTGCCCAATGCAGGGTTCCTTTGCTTATAAGCAATGGAGGCTTCCTCCGTCTGATATAGGTCGACGTGACGGCCGACGGAATGCACAACTGCAAGTACTTCATGCCCATGGAATAACGGTGATATTTTGTTGGTGGCCACTGGCAAATTAGATACGTGAAGTTTTGAATTCATGCACAAGACTAGTTTGGCAGATTGCATGCCACGACTTTGCAACGCTGCGTTACTGATATCGAGCACGGAGCACAAGCCATTGTGTACAGAAAAAGAAGCCCATATAGTGGCCGTACAGCTCTTGAACAGGTAGGTAATCAAAGCCCGTCGCGCATAAATTAAACCGTAAGTTGGTATGGACAAACATAGGCAGGCAGATAGACCGTAGATTACATTCGCTTTGTACGTAAGCAGTGAACAATACAGCATCACATCGACTCGACCAAGCCCCAAGTCCCTGCCTTGGCTACTTGGCCACTTTGCTGCTTTGCTACACTCGCCACCGTGTCCTCACCTTCAAGTTCCGGACTTTCCACTTGTTCTTTTTCGATTTGGTCTGTGCATCGTGGGGGTCGGGCCGCTGTTCTGTGCCCGTCATGACGGGACTACCCTCACTGCTGCTCCCGTCCGTACTGCTTGAGCTCGCGCCGATTCCAGTATCGGTGTTTGTTCGGCCCAGGATGACGCCCAGGCTGCGGCTCGTGCCCTGCCCAGTCTGGTTCTGCATCAGCTCTCCCAGGTCATGACTGACGCGTCGCGCGTAGGCAAGTGTGTAGTAGAGAGCTCCGTCTGTCAGTTCGTTGGTGGTCACGGGGAGGGGAATCATGGACAGGATGGGGATGTCGGCAAGTGTATAGCCCGAGAGAGGTGACGAGGATTGCGTGTGTGTGCCGGCGCCGGCGCCGTCGGGTTCGGGAGACTCGGCCGTGCCGGGATAGGGGGTAAGGCGTGGTAGCAACCAGAAATGAGGATGTCGGGCCGGCAGGGTATAATCTGGTAGGGATTCGCGACTGAGGCGACCGTGGTGGTCGAAAACGGCATCAAGCTGACGCATTTGAGCGGACAAGCTGGGTTTGGCCGACAGTAGCCTTTTCATTCGCCGCTCCAGACCCACTCTACTGTTCTGTGCATCTGATTCGCCGGGGCTAGAGGCTCAATTGTCAGCGGATTCGGCTTATAAGTTATTGGCACCGGCTCTCGAATGCGGCAGGCAACGGCTTTTGGAGATTGTGTTCATAAAACCAGGGCGAACAAGTCCAATGACAAACCCCAGCCTTAAGATGAAGTTTATGCAACGCAAATCTGACGTACCACTTCAAAATCGTCATTATCATGGTCATGGACAAATTGTGCCACCGAATTCGTGAACACAGTCCCTGGATGACCTTTTGCGGAGGCGACGCGCATTCGACGCCCGTCTCATCTTCGTTCCCTGATGGTGCTGCTTTTGCTTTTGCTGTCGATGCCGGATGCGACGTGTCTAGCGTCTCACACTTGGCTTGCAAGTCCGACATGGCAAGGACCGTGTCTGTCAGGATCGCGACAAGATGCTCAGCCTTGATCCACGATGCGCGCTCGGGGTATGGAAGCTGGGCCAGCTCGAGCAGCGAGAGAATCTTGTACAAGACGTGGACCGTGGAGCGACATTGCTTCACCTCATGCAGAGCCCCGACGAGAACGGCGTCGCGCTTCTTCTGTGACGGCGCACTCAGGTCCCATAGAATATCAATTGTCTTGCCTCCGACGGCCAACAAGCCTATTATGGCTGTTGTAACCGATAGCTTCTCCTCGACTACAGGCGAAGGCGAGACCATGCTCGTGGTCATCCGGTGTGCTGGAAAATGTGCTCTTCTCGATCGCTGCCTGCCACGCTTTCCCTTCTCCGAGGACCGTAAATGTATCTTCGTCGTTCGTCGCCAAGTTATACTGGCGTCCGGGACCTGGCTCTGGTGATGTGCTGTGTGCACCAAATCCGATGCGCATGCGTATCCCTGCTACCTAATCAAGCCGCGACACCCTGCGGAGAAGAATTCTTCCAAGTTCCAGCAGATGATATGTAGGTAGAAGGACTGGCTTGGCTTGGCGACAACGGTGCGATGATGTATGCCTCTGTGACGCGTCTGCGCAAGAGAATGAGAAGTGGATAATTCTTGGATTATATACGAAGAGGATGTCAAGCAGAATTCGTATCATAAACAAAGTCAAAGTGACGTGAGAAGAGATCGGAAGGGGGTCTAAGATGGGAAATACTAAACACGTTGAAGGGCACAATTCGTCTTGCTTCGAAGAGGATTGAGACAAAGCGGCTAAAACGGCACATCTGGGGACCTGCCACCCGGATAGTCGGCAGTCGCCCCACTTTTTGGACCGCGCATAGTCCAGACCCGAGCTACAATCCAAAATGCAAACGTCAAACATGAAATCCTCAGAAGGCAGCTGCGTGACTGCTGACGTGAGTAATCCCTGCGAGCCTTCAGATCGCGACCTTTACGAAGTAATAGAACACCCTATTTTTTGATTGTAGACTCTGTCGTTACAGTATCTCGTCGCCGGTGGTGGGAGAGAGGGTGTCCGTAGGAGGTAGGCAGCCGGTCTTTGGGCATGACGAGGACGAACCCCGCTGCGGCTTGTCGCATGTACGGAGTCCATTCATCATGCATGCCGGGCGAGGTTACCAGGCTACGGAGTACATGTAACCAGTTACCAACGTACATACATGATATATCATATATGTATGTATGTGTATAGGTATGTACGGAGTATGTATATGTATATGTATGTATGTACATACCTACCTATGTACATATGTACAGAGCACTGCTTCGAGCGCTCGGCTAGAGTTGCCGACTCACGCAACCCACTGGAGTCCGCGCTACTTTCTGGTTCTGCAACTTCTGCACCCGGATGGTCTTGTAAATACAAGTATATCTGGACATAGGTACTTGTATAATTGGACGTCCGATCTGGAAGCATCAATTCGAAGGAAGATGTTCTGCTAAGCCCATCAGCCGCAGGTATTGTCTCGTCTCATGGCCAACTACCTATCGGCGACTGGCGAGTACTCCGTACGTCGTGTACTCCGTACTCGTACCTGACACACTCGCAGTCAACCCGTGTCTTTCCTGGCCCCACGGACCACCCCTCATCCGTCATCGAGAAGACGCCAGCCCGCGATCGTCGAATTGATGCACCCGCCGTAAAGCTCTGAGCCCCTGGCCAAGCATACCTATGTTACATGTACCTAAGGTAGGTATGTAGATACTGTACTCCGTACGGAAAACATACATAGGGATACGGCGTTAATATATATATACATACAAATGTACATACATGGGCAAGTTTTGCTGGTAGGTTCATGAGCGGCGGATCACTGTTCAGACTTCAGTAGGTATTCCCCTCTTTCGAGGCGAAAGGGTCTTGTTTGGAGATGGTGCTGGGGTCCGGGTTCCGAGTGGCCCGTCACAATCGCTCCACTCCACGGAGTGCATTGGCCAAGGTACCTGGTATTCCCGTGTCACGGTGTCAGTGTCACCCGTGACATCAGTCTCGGCGCCAGCCACTGTCCTGAAGATTGGGGATCCGTCGTTGAGTTCGTCTTGTCGATCTTTATCTCCATGGAGTTCTGTTCTTTTGCCCTTTGTCGTTTATCCTTTCACCATTACTTCCAACTCCTCATCTTTCCTCTCACTTCTTTTCCCCCAGTCCTCTGCAACTGTTCCATTCGCTGTTCCATTCGATACTCCGGCCTTTTCATCTTTCCTCTTTCGACTTTCATCCATCGTCCCAGCACACCAAAACACTACGATTCTCCCTTGTCTTTGTGACGTGCGCGGTTCCCTAGTCGTCTCCGCACTGCATCAGCAGCGCCTTCCTTGCCTCTTGGGGAAAGACATCATCACGCACATGCTGTATGTTGCCTTAAATCCGAAACCCCGCGCTCTCGAATTATCCTTAGGTACCTATGTACCTACTTACCTCTACTACTACGGAGTACGGAGTATACACATCTGGTGGTGAGCGTGACGTCGAGCGTGAGCGTCAAAACTCGCGGCTAGGTATGTCTGCATGTTGAGTCGCACCGGTTTGCATGTACAACTGCGACTCCTTCCGCGGCCCGTGACGCTGCGTGACGCGCTCTCTTGCGGGACACTAGTTATCGCAAGCCTCGCAGGATACATCTTATGATTCTTGTCGTTTCTCTCGCGCTTGAGGTCATCTTCCAGGACGCGTGTTGCGAACAGATTGCAGAAGCAACGTCATAATGTCACACGTGGATGGAGCAACTAAAGGCTGTGGCGAAACGATGGCAGAAGATCTGGAACCAGTGTCTTTTCTCTGCTGTTGCTTTAACATCATGCACATGACTGGGAATACACCAAGCACATGGTCCAGAAGGTTGCGTTGGCTCTCGGCCTCGGACAGCCACGTACGCGACCTGGCAGCCCTGAAGCTCGCAATGGGCGCGCGAACCTCGGCGGACTCATCTATGGCATGTGTATATATATCGGGCGAACTCGATGATGAGCCTTGAAAGAGGACAGCCTCTTTAGACAGCGGTCCGCGGATGCCGCATTTCTCTGGTCGACTATACATGTGCGTCTGGCGGAGCTGATTGGCACGTCAAACACCTCAGACATAGGTTGCGCCATTCAAGTCCTCTTCCAGGTTCCGCTGGTCAGGTCCCAGGTATCTCGTCACCTCGTGGGGAAAGCGTCGTGCTTACGAAGAAGCAAGGAGAGCGCTTGGGTTCTCTTTTCTCGATCTCTGCTCCTGCTCCACCACCTCGCCATTCGTTGCTGGCGGTTGTGTCGTCGAATGTTGGGACTCGAGAGAAGCGAATTCATCTAAAGCCGTGGTTCCTTCGGACTCCGGTCAACCAGGACCGCCAGAATCACCTTGAAGTTGGAAAGTGCATGCGTATGTACATACATACCTAGGTGAGGAAAAGAATCACATTGGATGAGAGAGGGACCATTGACGAGAAGGAAATGGAAACAACAACAAAGACCCACACATACGGAGTACACACAAGGTATGACTATGTAGGTACTTCACTTTTCTCCCGTTTCGTCCCATTTTGTTTGGTTGTTGGCCCCAGCCCGGACCGGACCCTTACCCGACAGCTCATGCACACGCCGGCAACACTCAAGAATCCAGTATCTTTTTGACACGTCTCAGTCCCGGACAAGGCACCGGGCGGTGCAGGGTGATAAATATCGTCGATCGATTCGCCGAGGAGATCCACATACATACATACATACCATGATTCGTATGTAAGCTAGGTACCTCCTATGTCTTGTGCCCCGTACCTAGTCACAAGGACACTACTTGCTTCGCCTCCGTGAAGATGTCTCAGCGTCTCGAGTCCCTTCATATTCTTCCTCTCCTCGTCGCGACTTCGTGAGGAAGAGCTTTTGTACCTCTAGGCTGCACACAGGAGCCAGCACTGAGCAACCGCTTCTCGGCTGGTGGCAGGTTCGTCTGGTTCGAACTTCGCTGCGACGAGGCTGTCCTTATAAGTTGTCACACAAGTTGGCCGTCTGTTGTATGGCTTTCACTACCCGGTCAGTTTTCTTGTCCTTTCTGAGTATCAGCTTATCTCTTCTTATAGAGAAGCCGAGTGTCCGCGCCATTGAAGATACCCCACAAGCACTTGATGTTGTCACAGCACAAAATGGAGAATCAAGATACATAGGTAGGTCGGTACTTCTAGCTATTGTCGGAGCACAAAACAAGCAAAAAAAAGACAGAAGGATGAAAGGAGGAAAAAGAAAGACTCTTACTTGACTTTCATGCAGTGCCTTCAGGCAGCTTCTTGTAGTCCTCGCCCGATCGTTTGCAGTCTGCAGCCAGTGGTGGCAGAAGTCGAGAGAAGTAGTCGACAAACTCGAAAATTTCTAGAGGACTACGGTCGCCTTTGTTGCATGGCTAATGATGAATACTGTATCTCGAACGCCAACGGCGGTTGTTTTCGGTGTGGGCTCAGGCGTCCGCGCCTTCCACCCACGTGTGCTCGCGTGGGCACAAATTGTGTCGTTCAAAGCGGAATTTTGCCAGAGGCACGACTCCGCTACCAGAATTTCAGGAAGGTCTATGTGACCAAGATGAGAACGGCGTGCTGAACTCACCGAAAGCACGCCGGTTGGAAACTCGAGGTGGGCAAACGCCGGTTTGATGGTGTCGTGGCTGGGAGGGGAGACGATATCACGATGCCGCGGTCGTTGTCGATGTTGCTTGGATTTTAATCTACGACCTCGAACCAGCAGAGCGGTAGATGCTACAGAGTACGGAGTACATCCGTAGGTATTGCACTTATTCATGCCACCTTATTACCTACCTGGTACATGCATAGTCCATAGACCGGGCTCTGAAACAAGGTAGGGGACCAGGGGTGTTCCCGCAGCCCGCTGCGGGCCGTGGAGGAATTCCCCCATAAATACCTAACGGTGGAATATTGGAACATGAACCTACATTGTACTCCGTACTGTAGTAACGGTAGACATCCCCGTGAAAGAGACACTCCTCGTGTGGGGCATTTGTCTAAGAGAGTTGGCCGCAACTCTACCTCAAGATGAAGAATCAGGCTGGAAGAAATTAAGAACGGCAGAGGAAAATTGACGGAGGACAACAACTGCAAAAAAATTGAAAGATTCAACCAAGACGTTCAACTGGTGACCTTCCGTCCCGCCCTTCGAAGATATGTCATCCCGACTCGAGTCTATTCTGTGGAGTTCGTGCCGCGGAAAGATATGATATTTAATGAAACGATATGATGTGGCTCTTAGCGTGAACAGAGTACATACTATCATTGTTTCAATGTTTATTCCACGAGCTTTCACATACGATTTGACATTTCGACGTAATAATATCGAGCTGATGTGTCTCTGGCCCAGCGATGCGAACAGGCTGACGCTGCTTCTTGCCGCGAGTCTCGAGGGCTACCGGCTGCGGCTATCGCGAGAACGAGTCATGACAGCTGAGAAAAGTGGAAAATACTTACACCTGGTGAGGAATCGGATATCCCTGCCGACCCGACCAGAAGGTCAGAACTCTATCAGTGCGGGATATATAGGTGCAGACTGCAGTGCAACGGGCAGAGCTGCAACAGAATAGCGGCTAGCCGTCACACACCTTGGTGACCTTGCGCTGTAGGATTAATTTGACGCGTTGAGTATGGAATAACAAGCACAACTTAGAGTTATACCGAACTCACGCCGCACTGAACTTTTCTCCCGGGGTCCGCGTTGGGGGACATTGGTTCAAACTTCAAGTGAGTTCGCGGCAACTGGTCCCGGACTCCCGAAATGAAGAATCGAAGAAGAATCGAAAGGGGAGATTGATGGAGGAGAAATGACGGAGAAAGGGAACTCTGAATGGGCTGAAGAAGTACGGATGAAGCCCTGCACACACACACACTTACCATAAGGTTCGTTCTCTTCACGTTTGTTCGGCCCGTTGGCCTCAAACATGGCCCCGGCCGGCGGCGGCCCTTGAGACGGCCCAGCCTTTTCCACGGCACGGCTCGGCCAGAAAGATGGTATTGGGCGACATCAAGTTCCGATGGGAATGGCGTCCGGACAAGTTACAACTGGGCTCCCCAGACAAGTTACAACGTCCACTTACGAGTCACAGTCTCACTGTTTGCCCGACTCCAGTCTCCCATGACTGGCCACTGTCTCGCAAGTCACCGACTAGAACTCCCTTCTTTGCTACTATGCTAGTCGCAGGCCGTGAAATCTGCAGGGCCGTGTTTCTTCTAGGCTATAGCAATAAAGAAACCCAATAGGTCGCCCTTTGCCGACTGGTGCGGCCGTCTATAATAAGAGGAACCTCCAACCCACCTGCCCTCGCCTGACGGCCTATCCGCCAAGTTTTATCACACACGTCTGAAGCTCATCAGCAGCAGAGTACAAACGAAAACGAGTACTTCCCATCGTCAAAATGCAATTCCGCAGTCTCCTTCTTCTGGCCTCCGCATTAGCCGGCTTTGCCATTGCCGCTCCTAATCCGTCAATATCGGAACGAATTAATATCCCGACGGCGAACTGGTGCGATGATGGATGGGGAGGCGACGGTTGGTGTGAGGAGCAGGGTTGGCATACTTACTGCGTAAGTCATGATTCCTTTTCCCGCCGTTTATGTACCTTTGATTCTCATCTTCTCATCTCGCTCGATCAGTGCAACTATCGCTACGCCACGAAAGGCGGTTTCGTCACATGGCGAGATGTTAAACAGCAAGGAGCAGATAAAGACGGCTATTTCTTTTGCTACCACGACGGCGTCATTATGTGCGCTTAAATTGGGGGGGGGGGGGGGGGGTACCCC
>QEQW01000268.1:0-34144 GCA_004016085.1 Claviceps quebecensis
TTACGCATGCGAGCACGAATCCCGGGATGGATGGGAATCTGCTCATTCACACACTTGAAGGCAACGCCTTCATGCATGCACTCGCCGGCGATGACCCTCACCAAGTCTACAACCACTCAGGACCCGAAGTTTTCCTTTCGGAGGACCGATATTCTGACGACGACTTCCGAGGCATCATCCCCGACACAGGTGCAACGGGCATATCAACCGGTGGAATCGCTCAGGCACGGGCTCTTCTGAAGCACATGCCACACCTGAGCATCGAGACGTCCGACGTCTCACACAACGTTAGATTCGGTGACGGCGGAGGCAAAACAAATGGCTTCATCCGGATACCGACTATCCTCGGAACGATAGACTTCCATATACTGCCTCTACGCACCCCTTTTTTGTTCTCCATTACAGATATGGACAGATTGGGGGTCAAACTGGATAACATTGAAAATGTCTTAATCCAGGGCAAGAAAAAGGTTCCGATTGTGAGACGATGGGGACACCCATGGTGGACGCTGAAGGCATAGGAGACCACTGTCTTTCATATGTCCGAGTCACAGATCCGTCAACTCCACCGTCGATTTGGCCATCCCTCAATAGCACGATTGGCAAAGGTTCTGGAGAGAGCTGGTGAGCATGCTAACACCAAGGCCATCCAGAAGATCACGCGAGAACGTCATCATTGTCAATTGAACGCAAAAGCCCCGGGACGCTTCAAGTTCACGCTGAAGGATGACCATGATTTCAACTATGAGATTATAGTGGACATCCTCCAAATCGACGACAAACCTTTTCTCCACGTCGTTGACGCAGCGACCTCATACCAAGCCGCCCGGTTTCTGGAACCTCAAAAACAGAAAGCCAGCGATGTGTGGAATGCGCTGCGTGAATGTTGAATCGATACATATCTGGGTCCGCCAGATTGGATCATCCACGACGCCGGGAAGAATTTTGCTTCAGCCGAATTTCGGAATTCAGCTCGACTAATGTCTATTCACACCGGAGAAGTACCTGTCGAAGCTCACCACAGCATCGGCAAAATCGAGAGATACCATGTACCACTCCGACGCGCCTATGATATCATCAAGGAGGAGGCCGGCAATTCCATCACGGCACGCCAACGGTTGCAGATGGCTGTGAAGGCTGTGAACGATTCTGCGGGCCCAAATGGTCTAGTTCCAACACTCTTGGTATTTGGAGCTTACCCACGGATGACTGACGACTCGCCCCCGAGCTTATCGGTGATTCAAAGAGCTGCCGCACTTCGGAAAGCAACCGCAGACGCACGAAAGTATCTGGCCAGGCGACAAGTACGTGATGCGCTCGCAACACGTAATGGACCTGATACAACACCACTGCACGAACTCCCACTACAATCGGAAGTACGAGTTTGGCGCGAAAAAGGCGGTTGGCACGGGCCATACAACCTCATTGCTGTTAATGGTGAGACTTGCACGCTAGACTTACCGAACGGACCTACGGATTTCAGGTCCACAGTTGTGAAACCGTACTTCCGGGAACCTGAACTGGAAGTTGTGACCGTGGAGACCCAACAGGAAGAAACAGACCATGGTGAAGAGGACGAGAGCGTCGACGCGGACACCCAACAACCTGCTCCAAACACTGACGAAACAGAGGAGCCCACCGCAGCTGAGAATGGGCACCACGAGCCAATGCCGAAGAGGAAACGAGGTAGACCACGAAAACACCCTCTACCGACCGGAAACACAACTCTCCTGCAAGACTCTGACGGGAACATAATCCTCATGCAAGAGCATGATGAAGACAACGAAACTTTCCTCTCAGAGAAAGAGAAGTCAAATTACCAACTGGCCCTCGACCTCCGAAAAGAAGGAAAAATCACGACACCCGGCGCACCCTTCGAAGCATCGGACAAGACGGAGATTGAGTCGCTCCTTACTCGCGATGTCTTCCAAATCATCCCTTTTGACCCAGTCGCACACAAAGGCCAACGAGTTTTCAATGCACGCATGGTGCGAGAGGTCAAATGGAAGGACGCAGATACGCCTTACGAGAAATCTCGCCTCGTCATCCAAGGACACAACGATGCCGGAAAATGGGATGTTTTAACGCAGTCACCAACAGTCCAAGGAGCTAGCACACGGTTACTCCTTGCACTGGCGCCTGCGTTAATGGGTGACATGAAGAAGGCAATGATATGGGTACGGGATATCACACAAGCTTACGTACAATCACAGACGAAGCTTAACCGGATAATCCTTGCGCGAATCCCTAAACATATTGCGCATCGATACCCCCCTGGCTCAGTTATGTTAATCATGTCACCACTCTATGGTGTCGCCGAATCGGGCACGCATTGGTGGGCAACTTATTCGACCACACTCGCGATTCCATATCTTCAACGACAAAAAGAGAAAGTTGCGAGTGTTGGAATCGCTCCTCATGTCACGTGGCTGGGTGTGCAGCCTGACACGCTGATTGGCTGCAGCACCCACCAAGGCAGGAAGATTCTGCTCGTGGCCTCAACGCCACGAGCGGCCCTTTCTCCTTTCCCTTTTTAGACTATCAATGAATAAGACGAATACAAGCAACCACAGCACACACACCTTTGGTTCCGTATTCCATGCATTGACACCTGTTATATTTGACTTCCTACTACCGCGGTACCTGACGTTACCAACAAAACCACTCAACCGCGGAGCAAGGCTCATTGTTCCCGCCGTATGACTCAAAGTAAAACAACTCTGAAGGGTTGAGACGGATGCCGCGGATGTTCGGAAAACGTGGGCGAAACAGGCCACGAACCCTGGATGTGGTACACAGCCTGTAGGTATTGTACAGGCGTTGTGCCGAAGCTCTGGTCGGCGCAGAGCCGAGGCGACAAGCCATCGGGCCCGAGTGGCCGCGAGAAGAAGAAGGCGGCGCCTAGTCAAGTTGAGGCAGTGCAAAGTCCGGTCTTTGGGTGCGAAATGCAAAGAGTTGGCGTTGAGCGCGGTGCTCTATAGACTATAATAATAAGCCGCCACCGAAGCCCGACAGCTCCCGAGAGCCCCGGCCCCGGTATGCAGATGAGGGGGTGCTGGATTGCGCTGAAAGGCGGCGTCGCGCCTTCCTCCATGTCGGTTACGAATTGCTTCTACTCCATACGTTAAAAAGTATACAAAGGCCCAAAGAGCAACATGTAAAACAACAAGCACAACTACCCCTATTCCTGCCTGTCAAGTTCATCTATCACGATTCACGGTCTACGGAGCTGCTTCCTGCTACAGACAGCTGAGTTTCCAACTACCGGCCCATGACTCCTCTTGAGTCCTCGCCGCTCGGCCGCCTCCGCCACCCAGTATCCAGAGTCCAGCCTCCAGGCCATGAAGGGTTCCAACTTACAACTTACGTACGTACATAGGTACATACCTCCTCCTATGTGTTGTACTGTACGTCAAGTCAATATCTAGGTACATACCTACATATCAGTGAGTCATGCCCGCTCCCCCCGCCCAGCTGCACCGCATTGTCTGTCTTTCTTTCTCTTTCTTTCTCTTGCTTTGTATCGACTCTCGAGAGACAAACCCCCTACCTACTAATCCTCTATCCGGCGCATTCTGTCCGCGGTGTAATGCATGAAAGAAATACCTATGTGGGTATGTAGCAATGTGCAACGACAAAGGGGTGGCAGTCAAGCACAAAGAACAGAAAGAATGACATGACAATATACATACCTATGTACCTACCTACTTACGGATACTCCATGTGTTCATGAAGATTTATGTCCTCTCCTCTTTGTGGAACGCCGCAGGCAGAAGTCTGAAGGGGGGAGGCCAAGCCAATGAAATACATAGGCGCAATATGTACCTATGTACATGCAGGTAAACATGGCAATTGTACGGGAGTACTGGGGATCCCCGCCTCCGCATAGGTACCTACGGAGTAGGTAGGTACCTACATACATTAGGTACCTCATGCCTGCCGCTCTCCGTACATACAGCACCACTGTAGGAACTTTTGCTATGACAACATCACATCACACAAGCTGCTTTGCATACTCCATAGCAACAGCATTACAGTATCAGCAGTGTAACCCGCCACGATGGGGGCATTGGCATAAGCACAATGCCTGTTTCTGCAGTGCCGTCTGCAACTTGCTGTGTGTGCAGCCCCCATCGGCTCATAACATAGCCACACACAGGTGCTTATGCTATCATAGTTACACAACAGCATGGCACAATGGTAACCCCGTTGCGGCACCGCGCGTCTCCGAGGGACGATATCGCCTTGAAAGATAGACCCGGAAGAAAAGGAGGACGGAGTTTTGGTGTGCATCTATTTGCTTTCTTGCTTCAGATACATGTAACATGCCTGCCTATCGACCGACCTCCTTACTCCGTATGTACCTAGCTAGCACCGACGCCAATTCCGATTCCACGAATAGTACCCTGCCGTACCTAAGATACCGATCTTATAGCTCGGCACAATAGATAGCGGGGAATCGATGCCTAATGTAGCTCAGTAGGTACCTATGCCGTATGGCAAATGCGACCGCGCGTGCTGCCAATGGCCGGCTCCGCCCTCTATGTCACTCTCGAGTCTCTGCATTCACGAGACGCAACCGCCGAGACACAACACATGCATCATGCTTCCATAACTTCATCACTCTTTATACTACTTGTACAAAGGCAGCGATTAACTGCCTCCAGACGCTATGCTATATTAGAATCCTTTCCACCCCTCACATCAGGGAGCAGGAGATATTTTGTCCAGTTCATCATCCTTCGTGTCTGCTTCCAGTCCCGGTATCATGACCCAATAGAAGATCATAAAAAACAACAAAATCGAACGAAATTCACAAATAGGCACCCTCATCTGCCTCGTCCGCTTCCGCCCATCTTTTCCTACCAACTCGGCGCAACGGCAGACTCGGACACTGGTATTTCCCATACCAAGTCCATCTGCTCCTGAGCCACCTCAATCATACACGCTTTTACCCTGTCATACGAGGGCGTAATTGTAATCCTAATTCCCGCCTCATTTCCTTCTCCCTGAGGGGAACAAACAAAACAGCCTTATTAATGCAACCTCCCACCATTTGCGCCAATGCTGATTCCAATCCGAAACCCGGCGCCAGCTTCAGGTTATAAAAACATTGATGAAAAAGAAAAAAAGAGCCAAGCAAAAAGTAGACAAGGGGTAAGAAAAGAATATGAGGACTCCCCTCTGTCCATCGTTTGTTGTACATCACCAAAGCTCCCAGGAAAAGGCATCGGTCGACGTCAAAACCCCCGGCAACCAATCGCCGCTATGCACTCGCTAACCAAGCAAAGCAGAGGCTCATGCCATGTCAATGATTCATGTCCATGGTTGTTCTGCATCGACGTTCAACGCTTTAGCGTTGTCCACGATCTAAGCATTGGTCGCCTGAGCGCCGCCGCGACCACGAACAGCGCCTCCACGACCACGGTTCTGGCCAGAGTAGTTGCCACGCTGGCTACCCTGGCCAATGCGGCTACCATCGGAGCCTCCACGGCCACGCCCCCCCGAGCCATTACCTCGGTGAGTGTGGTAGTTGGTGGCTCCGTGGCCAGTGGTCTTAGGGCGACGAGGCTCAACTACAACTTCGGCGCCATTGACAGGGTGAGGGTTGGCAGCCACAGCAGCTTGGTATCCCTCGACCGTCTTGAACTCAACAAAAGCGCAGTTCTAAATATGCGTTGCAGGTTAGCCATACCATATGTTCATCTGAGTCGAGTCCGCACTGCGACAAGAGGGGATCATACCTTCTGACGGTTGATGTCGAAGTAGGCCAACTCGCCGCATGCGCTTAGAGCGTTGCGCAAATCCGTATCCCGAACCTTCTCGTTCACGAACTTCACGTAAGCCAAAGTACCTTCCTTCCCAGTAGCATGGGTGGAGATGGACTGGCTTCGGGTCTGACGCTTCGAGTCAACGCCAGCAGTCTTCCATCCCGTTGACTCCTTAGCAGCAGTCTCGGGGATGTGAGCGGCAGGCGCCGCGGGTCGGGCGGCGGGAACGGCTCTGGCGGAGGCGGGGGAGGGGACTGGGTTTACGGCGGCAGAGGCAGCCGGGGGGGCAGTCGAGGGAGCAACCGGGGCACCAGCACCAGTGGCGACGGCAGGTGCTGGTGTATTTGCAGCCTTGGGGAGGGGAACCACGGGTCGTGGTCCAGTGGCTGCGGCAGCAGCACGGCCGGCCCAAGTCATAGGCTTGGGAGGCGCGGCGGGAGCGGGTGCGGGTGCGGGGGCGGGAGTAGAGGTGGTAGCGGGAGTGGGAGTGGGAGCAGGAGAGGGAATGGGAGCGGACGCGGGCGGGGCAGCGACAGCGACAGCAACAGCCTCCTGCTTGGGCTGAGCAGCAGGAGGTGGGCTGGCTTTCTCCGACTTCTCAGGTGAAGCCGCAGTCTCCTCTGCAGTCACCTGGGAAGGAACCTCAGCAGCTGGTTCAGGCTTCGCCTCGGCAATCTTGGGGTGTTCAGCGACAAGATTGCCGTTCAGGGGCTCGTTCTGAGAGACAGCAGCCTCGTTCTGGCAGACAGCAGCCTCGTTCAGCTTCTCGTCCACAGCTTCCGCGTCCAGCTTGGACTCCTCCGTGCTTGTCTCCTCGGTACACTCAGGTTCGGCGACGGTAGGAGCAGGCTCCTGCGACTCGACTGGAGTGTCAACAGGTGCCGTCGAGTTATCTTCCTCATCCTCGCTAATGTACCGCAGAATATCATTCAGCACAAAGTATCCAGACGGTTGCTGAGCGAGAACAAAGGTCTGGACGAATTTCTTGGATTCGTCACCTTTGTTCGACGTCTCACCAATGACCTGGATCACTATGTTGTCAAATGACGCCTGCGTGTCGACATTTGAAACTCTGACTTTGCAGTCGAGAAATTCCAGGGCCTTGATGCGCTCTTGGATTTGCTATTGAATGGTGCCATTTTCGTTAGCTCCACTGATGCAAGCGATGTGGGGGGACCACTGATGAAAATATTTACCTGACGTCCTACAGCTACATTCGTCACTTCGGCCTCTTGGCCATAGACGAACTGCGAGACTTTGTTGTAGAAGAGCTACGGAGGGTCAGAAGGTTAGTCTCGCTTCTCGAAAGAGTTCTTCATGGATCGTGGAGTAAAGCTTACGTGGAGCTTCTCAGGTTGTTGGCTCAAGGTTGTGTAGTATTGCTCAACGAAGAACCATCCAACCTCTTCCTTGGAGAGACTGCGGTTGGCGGTATTGGAGTCGGCATCTGCGTACGCAGCCTGGCCGACGTTCTTGTACTGCTCCTGTTGGACGAAGTTGCCGTTCGAAGTCATGGCTGCTGCGTCCTTGAGGAGATATGAAAAGACGTTGGACTGGACTTCAGGGCAGTATTTTCAATTATTGAAGCGTTTCTGGCGAACTGGGATCTTGAGAATGGTAGTTTCCCGGGCTCGCTGCCTGCGAAGATGATATCCAGTCACTGTCTGGGGACAGTGATTTGCGTAAAGGGATAGCTGCTAAAAACAACGGGCACCTTGTGACGAAGACGGCCGTTGAGAGAAGTAAAATATATGTGAAGAGAAGAGCAGAGAAAGTGCACAATATCACCGCGAAAGTAGAAATGGAAAGATAGGGTTTGAGATTTGCCGAAGTGTAGTGAGTCGAGACTTTGTGTTACAACGGAGGAAGCTGAGGGAAGAAAAGGGAATGGGGTTGAGGCGGCGGGCGGTATGGAGGAAATGTTGGCTGACTTTATACTAAAAGAAGTGGAAGAGAACGAGAAGAGAGCGAGAAAAAAAACACAAAAGGTTGGTGGTCATCCATCGTCAGACAGGTGCCAGCTTGGTCCGTGCACCCTGCCCTGTCTCTGTGCTCGCCTCCGCCTTGCAAAGGTCGGAAGAAAAATGCGGGTCCACCCCCAAAAGCAGAGACCATTTGTCTCGACTCTCAACACCAGCTGCCATGGCGAACAGCTCATCTGGGCTCTTTCCAATTTTAAACTTTTTTTCCGTCTATCTGCAGGTCTGAAAGAACATGTTTGCATAATCTTGTTAGCCTATTCTGTTCATTACCGCAGATAAACATCACTTTGCATTGGTTTTGTGGCTCGAGAAGCCGTGGCGCATCAGACCATTCAACGGCACGCTGACAGTTTTGCGTCACCTCTTACACGAATGAAGATGCGCTGGCTACGTGACAGCGTCCCTCGTGTGCGACGCGCCCAGCAAATGCTGTGGCAGCTGTGCCACCGTCACAAACGATCGTCCGCATTACCACCCACGTCTCCCATCTTCGCCGAGGAGCTCGGATCCCATGACATAATCGAGACGCAAACCGAGCTCACGTATCGATTTTTCTCACATGTTCAGGGTAAGAGTGAGAAGCGTCATTGCATCGAACTTGAGCAGCACGAGCGCCCACCAATAGATATCGACATTCGAACAAAGAGTTGTGTTACACAAACGGAGCACACAAACATATTGGTCTCACAAACAAGACGAGTTGGCGGAAATCGCCACATTCGCATGCGATAGAAATGAGTGAAACGATGAAGCTTGTAACATCGCGAATACGTGATCACTGATAGGTACCTCAGTACACATGTGACATGTACATAGGTACATACCTAAAATTCTTATCTTATCGATAAGGCAAGGTGCATTTTTTTTCCACCATCTCTTGCGCAAAACACGGATGCCCCACTTTTACCGCCTTCGACAAGGAAAAGACGCTCTACATTTCAGACTTGATCGAAGAGACGAGGGCTACTCGATTCCATTGAACCTATATTTTACTTTCTGTTCTACTTTCGAGTCGCAGAACAATCTTTCAATAACTCGGCAGATTTGAAACACGAAAACAGATTCTCTCGTGCCTCGTGCCTTGACCCGCTCCAATCATGCCCAAATCACGACGAGCCAAAACCTTTCACCTCACACAAGTTTCTAAGAAGACGCGCGAACAAAAGGACAAGCTCTTCCAGAACATCCGCGATGCCGTTCCCGAATACCAGCACTGCTTTGTCTTTAGCGTAGACAACATGCGCAACAGCGCATTGAAAGATGTGCGCCACGAACTCAACGATTGCAGAGTCTTCTTCGGCAAGACCAAGCTCATGGCCAAGGCCCTCGGCCAAAACCCTTCAGAGGCCATTGCGCCCGGCATTGAAGATCTCACGCAGTACATCAGCGGCACAGTCGGACTCCTCCTCACCAACCGACCTGTTCAATCCATCCTCGACTACTTCGCCAACTTTGAACCCGTCGATTTCGCCCGTGCTGGCGCCACGTCGCCCAGAGACTTTACCATTCCTGCGGGTGTGGTGTATTCCACGGCCGGGGAGGTCCCCGTCGAGTATGATGTGCCGCTGACGCACACAATTGAGCCTGAACTGCGAAAGTTGAACGTCCCGACTCGCATGGTTAAGGGCAAGGTCGTTCTGGGCGAGGAGAGTGGCGAGGGCGAGGGGTACCGGGTGTGCAAGGAAGGTGATGTGCTGGATTCGAGACAAACTCGTCTGTTGAAGCTGTTCGGAGTGTGTGTGTCCCAGTTCAAGGTCAAGCTTCTGGCGTAGGTCTCCCTCTTTTCCTCCCTGGCTCTTGCCCAATCCACCGCTCTCTCTTCTATACTTGAAAGTAGTCATTGAGATGGAAATTTTGAAGAAAAGAAATACATGTGCTGACTTTATTCTTTCTTCCTTGACAGCTACTGGAGCGCAGCAAGTTCAGATGTCAAAGAGGTGGATGACGCGACTGCCATGGAGGGTGTCGACGAAAACTGACGAGAGTAACGCATTAAACTGAATAATGGAAAAGACAGGAGATGAAAAACAATTAAAATGATCCGACGGGAATTAAGCTGGCATCAACAAGGACACGGATCAGGAAAGCCAAAGATACGCTACTATCGTTCGTCTTTGCTGTTTATTCGGGTTTAAAATGTAGACACCACGGGGCGATGTTCATAACCGGTTCTTGATGTTTCATAGATCTAGGCGTTTAATGGTTCACGACTACGGCAGGTCACATGCATCTTTGTATTTATTGTTCTTGTTTTGAATTCCATACCTACAAGAGACCCGAGGTCGACTAAAATGGGCAACTTGGCACATAATGATCACAATTTGCGTTCCGTCTCTTCGCGTTATGGCGTCTCGTGTTTCCCGGACGCCATTGGATGACCTTCGATCATGGCGTTAACGCGCACTCATATCCAACTGACGGATTGTTTTTCTGACCCCTCTTCACAACCAAGTATCTAGTAGCACATGCATAACTATGTGCTTTGCTTTCTTCTCCTCATTGTTTGCCCAACGAGTGAGCGCGTAAACATGCGCGCCTCTATTGGAGTTTGCTCAAAACATAATTACCTGGCCAGTAGTCACATGTTGTGCCTTACCTCTGACCTTACCTGAATAGTATAAAACGGCTGTAGCCATTTACCCATGTGCTACGCACTTATTTGTGTGCTTCTCTAACCTACCAGTACAAAGAAAGGAAAAGGCAAGTACAGACGAATCAAGTCAAATCAAATCAACAGACAAACGTATAAACACACATACAATGTTACCTTGTTCTCCTCCCTCCAGTCCAGTAGCTTCTGAGCTGGTCGCCTGACCCATTACCTTCATGCGCGGACGAGCGTTATGTATGAAAAAAAAAAGCAAGATAACATACGAGGGCAGTGATGGCGTCTGAAAAGTGACTCGCAAGAAGTGATTTCAATACCTGACGACACCCTCTCCAATCGTGAAGAGGGACAAGACTGCCAAGAGTTCCATAGTCGTGAATGCCCCTCGTGATGCTTGGGGCTGTGTTTTTGCCGGCATGCCGAAGTTGTGTATTTGGCGATGGAAGGGGGGAGGTTCAGTATCGACGTAACTTCCTGGGATCCTCGTGACCACCCTCATACGCACGCTTTCGACTGTCGTCATCACGCGGTCGGTCGTAGTCGCGACCGCCTCTATCACGTTCCCTATCGCGATCCCTCTCGCGGTCACGGTCACGGTCACGGTCTCTTTCGCGATACCCACCCTCACGGCGTCCGATAGGTTCCATGTTGCCGCCAGTGCGACGACCGCCTTCACGTTCGCCTGGTCGACCAGCGTCACGGTAACCACCAGCAGCGGGCCTGTCGTCGAAGCCTCGTCCACCTCTCGAGTCATATCCGCCGGAGAAGCCACGATCGCCATTCCTACGGTCGCCTCCAGGACCAGATGGTGCTCCGCTGGGTGCTCCCCCGGGTGATCCGCCGAAGCCGTTTCTATCCCCTCTAGGGCCAGAATCACCTCCTCGGAAGCCACCGCCGCCTCCTCCACGTCCACCAAACCCGCCACGAAAGCCGCCGCCGCGACCGCCACGACCTCCGTCGAAGCCCTTGAATCCCCCACGGAATCCGCCGCCAACACCGGGTCCGCCGAATCCGCCAGGGCCTCCAGGTCGTGAAGGCATTGACTTGGTGTAGCCTCGACCACCCAGACCTCCGCCTAGTCTACGAGGCTTCCAGTCCTTAACAGTCCGACCTCTTTCAACATCTACCTTGACGCGTCTGTCTTTGATTCGAATGCCATCACAGGAATCCAATGCGGCTACAAAGTTGTCGCGCCATTGTCGCGCATGTGTCAGCAACTCTTACCATAGAATCACTTCACCAGTGGTAGGGTCACAGGTTTAACAATGGGGGGAAGAGCAGAGGAAAGGCTTTTGAGACCAGGACCAGGCAAGCCTGAGGGCCTGACCTGAGTCTCGCGACGCGTTACCAAGAGATAGCGGCAAGCCTGAGGGCCACGTCTCGAAGGTTGGTTCCCGAAAAGAGCCATGCTCTATATTGGATACAGTCAAGGGGTGTTGGGGAGAATATAGGTACCTCTCATATCTTTCTCCCTCTCGAATACCACAAAGGCGTACCCTCGATGGGCCTTCTTCTTTTTATTGGGCTTCTCGTGCGCGTGCGTATCAGTGATGACGCGAATCTGAGAAATAGTCAGTTAAGGAAACGAAAATTTGGTATGAAGGCATAGTCACAAACGCGCTCAATAGGGCCAAATCGTCCAAATTCTCTTTCCAGATCCCGTTCATCGGCGTCATAGCTCAGTCGCGCTACAATCAGAGTTTTGAACGCATCGCCGCGAATATTTGGGTCCTGGTTCGGATCATCTGTTTCTGTTAGCGATTGACTTGGCTATTTGGGACATCTGTACACACAGTATTTAGGAGCTACTGTCAAGAGATGTTGGACAGCGTCTTTCTTTTCCTGCTTTTTCCTATCCCTGGCCTCGAGCCAACTCTCGGTCGGGTGATAGACATCCGTCTCTTTGTATTTTTGCAGTTCAGGAAGAAGCGCTGCAACACCATCGACGGCAGCCGTCTTGCGTTTCTCGGGCGCATAATCCGGGGGTTCGACCCATCGCAGAGGAGGTCGTGGGGCGAAAAGGGCCAGCAAGTTCGGTGGAAGTTTGTCGGTCATGACGAGAGACGAAAGCGCTGGCTGGCGCTCAAATGAACACACACAATTGCCAGCTTGTGGCCGAAGAGCGATGCGGCGCCGCCAGAAGCTTCTATAAAGATGATGAAATGCCACACGCGCCGCACTTGATGTTCATGAGGAACGCAGGAAATCACGAGACGCTGGCTTCTCGAGGGATACACACATGCATGCCTTAACCGATTGAGATTTTGCCGGTGCTGGCCCGAAGACGCGCGCTAAGCCGAATTGGGGTAGTCTTCCAACTGACCCTCGAGTTTTCGGCGTCCTCATCCGTGACATCTTCCACTGGAGTGTAACACTGGAGTGTCGCTGGCTTGATCTCTTGATGGTTTAAGATCTACCAGAACAACATGACTGTCAGAGCATTGCGCAAAGTTGCCGCCAGCAAGGTATGCGAAACGCGAGAGACTCTTTGCGACATTTCTCACCTCCATCATAGACAGAGGCTGACATCTAAACAGAATGGCGTCGGTGCCTTCATCCTCCAATGCAAGAAGATGGAACTTAACTATTGCGATTGGGCCGGCAGCTCAAAAGGAATGAAGTAAGTTTCTTGTTTCTACAAGGATGGCAACTGCGTTGAACTGCATGACTTACCACACATCTCTTAGCGGCTTCATCAAATCTCTCCTCCCCAAATTCGTGGCCGAGAACCCGCAAATCGAATTTGTCCTCTCGCCTCGGCCAGGCAAACATCCACTCGTCACCGGCTACTACATAAACGGACGCAACAAACCAGTATGCGTACGAAACTTATCACCCTACGAGATTCTACAGAAGATAGAGCTGTTACGCGACGCCAGCGGTGAGAAGCTGAAGAGGAGGAATAAGGCGGTTACGAGTTCCAACCCCAGTGTCAGAGGCATCTGGTCTCCATTTCATGGAAAGGGTGCAACTGTATAGGTTGTTTGTCTGGTGGCCGCTTCTTTTTAGACGCAACAGGGTTGAATTTTGAGTTCGGCAACAACGCGCACGTCTATGCCGTGTTTGTATCATTATATCACGAGAGGAAGGCACATGTATTCTTCAGCATCGAGCGGCTGGAATATCTAGACTTTAAAGATCATGTTTGGGCCGGTTGAATGAATGGAAGACTCCACAAAGTCAAACCGAGATGGTCACGTTCTACAAGAGACTCGCGTAAATCGAATAAAGGAGAAATGTCACGACAAGTGAGGAGACCGCAGAATCGGGTATCCAATGACTAGGTCATTATTCTCATTCACTACATGGTTTTTATTTTATTCACGGATTCACATCTGGATGGGACCTGGGATTTTGACCAGCCATCATTTTCTGCAGTTGACGATGTCGACGACTGTCGTAAGAAAGCGTCAGTAGGTGCTTCTTCGCTTGGGATTACACATTGCACTGCGGAAAATGAGAAACACTTACAACCAGGCTTGAGAGAAGCACCGCCGACCAAGAAACCATCGATATCGGGCTGCTTGCCAAGCTCCCCACAGTTCTTCTCATTGACACTGCCGCCGTACAAGATTCGGGTCTCGTCGGCCACCTTGCTACTGACACTCTTAAGCCATTCACGAATGGCCTTGTGTACTTCCTGAGCCTGCTCAGTTGTAGCAACCTTGCCAGTTCCGATAGCCCAGATGGGCTCGTAAGCGATGACGATCTTAGACCAGTCGTTGATCTGAGCCTTCAGAGCCTCGAGCTGCTTGGTCACAACATCGACAGTCTTGCCAGCCTCACGCTCCTCGAGGCTCTCTCCGCAGCACCAAATGACACTGACGCCGTTCTCGGTGGCATACTTGGTCTTGGATGCGACAACCTCGTCGGACTCCTTGAGGATGGTACGACGCTCAGAGTGGCCTAGGATGGCCCAGTTGATGTTGCTGTCCTTGAGCTGGGAGACAGAGATTTCACCCGTGAAGGCACCGTTCGGCTTGTCGAAGACATTCTGGGCAGCAACATCGATGCCGGAGCGGAGGCTGTCACGGACGAGCTGAAGGTACAGCGCGGGAGGAGAGACGACAACCTCTGTAATCAATCAGTTAGACTAGACGTAGCTTTCTGCCAACGGATTGTCACTGGCCGGGTGGAACGTTGACGCAAGGATGCTACGAACCGACTTCGGCGTCAAGGACAGCATTGTTCAGGTTCTTGACAATCTCCTTGATGGACGAGACAGACCCGTTCCTGGAAAACTTCGTTAACTACTGTTTCTTTGCTCTCAAATCGTGGTTTCATGTCATAATGTCTTGGATGTGATATCGAGCTGCGCTGTTCTGGCTCCTCGTCTCGGGATGTGCCCCTCGCGCGGGGCATGGAGGGGCAGCAACTCGCAGCTTGGGCTCGACTCTTCGCGGCATGACTCACATCTTGAAGTTGCCACCGACAAAGAACTTGCGTGCCATTTTGAAGATGTTGAGAAGGTTCTTCAGGTTTGAATAGATTGGAAGATATAATCGAGGTAGGTAACGTCGGTGGCGGCAAGTATGTATAGCTTTGGAAGAAGTACGAATATTGAGGGCAGGAGTTGAAGATGGGGGACCAAATCTGAGGGGTTCCACATGTTGTCTAAAAGTTGCGCACGATTAGCGTCCGAGACTCCCAACAATGGAGTGGAGCAGAACGAACGACATCTCCGTCACCGTTTCATACTGTGGAACATTCACGCGTCGTATGATCAGACTCGAAAAATACATGGATCTTCCCTCACTCAACGCAGGCGCAGATCGGCAACAACTGAGCAAAATTGGTGTTTATTAAATTTGCTTGCGTTCTTCTACTCTTAAAAGTACTAGTACACGACGATTGAATAAGAACAAGAACTAGAAACACGCAGGAGAGTCCTACACTCAAATCCGGAGCCGCGCTTCAAGTACGAATCACTTGGTAGGCAGGATCAACTTCAAATCAAGGAATCCTTTGCTCTCCCCCAATCGCATCACCACTTCAAGCCGGCGGCCCGTAGGCTGGGAATTTGCCGTAAGAACCGTCGCAAGCTTCGGTTCTAAAATAGCCACCATCCTGGCCCGTCAACTCCGTACCATTTGGAGCAGTTATCTTGACAGACATGGCAACGTTGCCTCCCTTGTCTCCCCAGGCGATTCGCACGGGATAATATGTCCCCTTTTCCAGAAGCCTTATTGTCTGAGTTTCATCGCCAGGAGGAGGGATATAAGTCCGCTCGATATCAGCATTGGCTCGAGTCCAGCCGCTGAAAGCGTTTTGGCCCAACCAGACAAGAGCGATATCATCGGCCTGTCCGAACGTAAAGGTATAATTGCCCGTTTCAGGTGCCAAGAGAAAGCCTTGGTGAATGACAGCGGCCTGATTGGTGCTCAGTGGCTGACCGTAGAGGTTTCTACGATCATTGATAAGTAAGCTGTTGGTTCGGCCGTCATGCTCTGGTTTCTGGCTCGCGAAGGACGTAGGGTCATATTCTGCAAATGGCGGTGACTTGACGGTCCTCCAGGTTCGAGGTCCTCGCCATTGTGCCCATTCAAAGCCAGGCTGTCCGCAAGTCGGTGGCTTCGGCTTGCATTGACCATCTCCGCACAACTGGTCGGGGCCGCAGTCAGAGTCGATTGAGCAAGGGCTGCATTTCTGGTTCTTGCAGATCTGCGTCGCTTTGCAATCCGAGTTCTTGGTGCATTCTGGAGGAGGGTTTATCGTCGGGACGCATAATCCCTTGACACATTCAAGATTGGCGTCCTCACAGTCTGCGTTGGCGGTACAGGCTTCACATCTGTTATTCTTGCATACTTGACCATTGCACTCTCGGTTGTTTTGACAGCTGATGACCGCCTTGCATTTCTTATTCTCGCAAATCTGGTCCTTGCCGCAGTCCTCGTCGCGGATGCACTCGCCGCACTTTTCTCTGCACTGCATCTCCACCACGATCTGGGGGCTATTGGCACATTCGCCAAGGCCATCAATGTACTGCGTCGAGTTAGACTGAGAAACTGATGGCCCATGACAAAGCAATCATACAAGGCTGGAGGATTGGACGGTACCTTTTTGAAGCCATCACACAAGTCAACTCTCAAGTCCGGGTCGTCAATACCCGTTTCGCAACGCTGCGAGCATAGTTTCTGGCGAGAATGCGTGTCAGTTGAAGCGGAATTTTGCCAATATTTTCTTAGCCTTCATACCTCGATGTCTGAGGGTAAGTCGTCGAGATCACAATCACGTCGCATTGACTTGCATATCTTCCCCAGGACAAGAGTGGTGTTTCGTCGGTACAGCAAGGATCTTGGCTGAGAGTCCTGAGCCATGACGCCATGAAGCGTGAGGGCAACAAGAATGTTGAGACGAAAAAGCGACATTCCATTCATGATGTCAGGGAGATTCAAAATGATCAACTTCTTCTTCCTATGAGATCTGTGAGATCTTTGCTTGAGGATGGAAAAATTCAGCTACAAACTCGTGGAGGTATTGCCTCCCTTTTAACCTCAAACTGTCTGCGCAATGTTCATCCTCATTTTCATGGCCGAGACAAGGTCACGCAACGAGGACCTGCAGCCGAAGTGTGACAGCAAGATGATGCAACTAATGCGTTTGTACATCGCCTAATGAACATGTCCGAGATGGGTTTCGTGCTCTTGGAACAGTATTACACGGAGAAATGTTCTACGAGGGTGACGGCCAGCAAGAATGGTTCATGATTGATCGAGATCTCGGTTGGGACCTGCAGCAAGACAACTTGTTGTACAAGATCCTGTACCCGAACCTGCATCGGGGCACATCGGTAGAACGACTTCATGTCATGTCATGCTGCGTATTCTCCTCGCCCAGCAAGACCCCGACTGGTAGTCGGCTTCGTGCGCTTTCGGTTGCCGAGACCCTACAAGAATGATCCAGAGAATGTGTCGCGACTCGCAAGATGACGCACAAAGAAGTATGACCCGAGATCTCACATCGTTCAAGCTGGTGAAACGCGGTTTGAAAAGTATAGGCGATGCTTTGGCAAACAACCGCATCCGGCGATGGAAATGCAGATGACAGTGGAAGCGAAACAACATCGTCAAAGGCCGTCTGTGCTGTGCTTGAAGCCATTGCCTCACGTCCATCATCGGACCGAGCTTCAGAAGTACATAGCTAGCGTCTGGGCCAAATGCTGTCTTCAGCAATCGGAAGCGAGTTGGTGACATTTAGCGACTACCTCTTTGTATGACTCGTACGGACACGATAAAAAAATTTGGATTGGAGAACTGGGTGAAAGCTCAGTCACGGATGACAAAAATATATGAGCCCATTCTTGCATTTGTCATGCGACCGCGCCAGGAGTCGAACCTGGAATCTCTAGAGGGCTCGATTGAATGGGAAACCGAAATCTAGCGCCTTAGCCATTAGGCCACGCGGCCGATATGGTAAGACGACCTTAATGGTAGATATGAATGTACACGTCTACCCCATGCCGCGCCAAACAAGCCCCCAAACGGTAAACCGTGTGATGTGGACGGGAGGCCTTTGCGGTGTACTAGAAACTGAAAACCGGCACGTTACTATCGATGAGTATAGAATCAGGACCACATAAGATTACCTACATACTCTACCTGGGTATCCCTCATCCGTCTTGTCCCAGAAAGTTCTCGTTCAGTTCATTGTGGTGAAAAATGTGCGGATCCTTCACGATTTTGCGATGATGGGTATTCCTATCAGTGCTTTTTGACTCTTGCAGACGAATGACAAAAAATCTACGGAGTAGAATCATCGAAAAATATAATTGGCTGGAGCTGCATTATCCGCCTCAGCATGAATGAGACGGCATACATAATCGTCGTGCAGACAGGTGACAGACAGATGCTAGCAGCTTATGAGCTTCTGCCAGCTGAGAACAGGTGTATGAAAGTCACGCAACAGTCATGCCCGCTATCGCCTAGCAGTAAACAATCGACGTGTTTTGCACAAAAACCCAGATTTTTGGTCTTTCCATGTCCCCTCATTCTTTTGTCTCTAGCTTTGCAGCTCATCAAGTCTGCAGTATCCGTTAAGAACAGAGTCCACACTGCGCGGGTTTGAGAGATCTGCATCTGAACGCGTAAGTCAAGTATACTTCCAGATTCAAAAACGGTCACTAATTTGCCAATCTCTATTATAGGCACTCCTGCATGCGTTGAGAATGGCTTCGCCCACTACAAGAAGACTACCAGTTCGAAACCAGGAGACCTTCTCCAAGGTCTGCAAAGAAATGAAATCATGGATTCAACATGTGTCTCCCGCTCCGGAGATCACCACGCCTCCTGAAAGTCTGCATCCCAAGCCAACATCTGCGGGTTTTGGACCGGAAGAAGAATGCTCTGAATCGCTCGAACAGAAAGCCGTCAATGCCTGTAGACCTGCCAGTCTAACAGAAGAAGCCGGGAAAGCGGGAAACAGGAAGACTTGCCTTCCAGAGCTCCATGGAGGACAAAAAACTGAACCTACCGAACGCTCGCCGGCGCCGGAGAAAGCGCGCATCGAGCCAGCTTCATCGGCCTCTTCGGAAACTTCCCAACCGTCAGCCACTGTAAACATTTCCAAATATAGCCCCAACAGCCTATCTATTACACTCTCCGCAGTCAAAGGTTCATCGCCGAGACTATCAGAGAAAGTAACGCCCATACCACTGGGGCGTATTCCTGCAGCAGTGCTTAACCCCGTCGGCACGGAAACAAGGGCCTGCCAGGGAGACAAAGACTGTAGCGTTGATTGCCCATCACATTGTGGCAATGGAAGTTCCATGGCCTTTCCCAGGTTTTCCGACAGAAGTGTTGCCGGTATCTCAAATTGCGTAAGTGATGAGGCAGCCTACGAGAATTTGCAGAGAGATGCAAAAGTCCCCCATGATGACCCTGTGAAGTCATGGTCTGCCAAATATATGACTTCACCGTCCTTGTTGGTTTCTAGCGACGAACTCAGCAATGCGGCCAACAGTCGCTGTGATATAGATCCTGACACAGGCCGTTTTCTTACACCGGCCTGTCAGCCTGAGACTCTCCGATGTGTCACAATGGGGCCCTGTGAGGGCCATCAAGACATTTTATGGCGACAGATGAATATGACGTCGGAACTATACATCATGAAGGAGCGAAGAAGTCGCGAGAAAATGGCCAACAGTATTCAGATGGCTCTCGATCTTAGGACTGATTATCTCCATTCGCCGAGCAAGTCCGATCAATCCTTGGCCAGAGCTAACTGCACTGTGCGCCCAGCGACTCAAATGGACTTCGCCGTTATTGCGGAAGTTGTCAACGCAAATAAGGCGTCGGGTGAGGCTAATGACTGCGCAATGAGACCGCAAGACAAGAGCTTTGCGATGCGATCTGAGGACGTGGCTCGTATCTGGGAAGCATGTCGGGCTGACAAGAGGCCGTTCATCGTTGTTGAGCCAGCAGAGGAAAATTTATTGGACCGATCAAAGTGGCCGAATCATTCCGATGTTGTTTATGAAGAGTTCGCCCGATTTGTGGCAGAGCATCCAAGACCTAGTATCGGTGTGGTCGGCTTTGCCTTCGTCACAGGATCCCATCCAGGCCTGAGCGATCGCGTTCGTCCAGAGGCTTGTTTTTCAGGAAGTCTCACCTTGATGGTACATCCGGCTCACCGGCACAAATTGTATGGCTCGGCTCTGCTAGACCGCATCATGACAACTATCATGCCCCTTTACAACAGCGTCGTCGACCACGAGTGGAACTGTGGTGAGATGAAACTTAATGGGATTCACGAATTTCCCGCCACTCGCAACGTGCGACAGTATACGCGTCTCCATGTCGAGCTTACTGAAGCCAACGACGGGGATGACACCCCTGGTAGAACCCATTTCTTGAAGAAATTTGGCTTTGGAGAAGTTGGACGCCTCAAAGAAGTAGTCGCCACTGAGGATGGCCAACGAAACATGCATTGGCGAGATCTGGTGACTTGGGCACGTGCAATCACGCCAGGTTCAAAGCTCAGCGTTTGGTGATCAGTATAATGCGACAGATACGCCGTCGATGTGGAGGCGCGGGTGGCTCAATGGTAGGTATCTTAAGTTGAGTGGATACTGAACTTGAAGATGGAATGAGATTTGAAAAGCATGCTTGCAAAAGCAAGCGAAGAGTATTCGTTGCTGAATGAATCAGGATGGGAGTCGGGACGAACTGATGCGTTGATGCATGCTTTGCAGGCCAGCGATTATGCGTTTCGAACAAATGATGAACGATCTACTTGCGAGAATGACACGCATCGCAAATTGGAGAGAAAAGACTTCGCTCTCAATAGAAACAGCGAAGTCTGGTAGATTGACGGATACATACATACCTGTTCCCGCACAGGCGATCGAGGCTGGGAGGAGACTTGTCGTGCTGGAGAAAGATGTGCTGACGCAGCCTCAGCTCGCCACTATCTTGAGTAGAGATCGCTGCAGTTTGTTAAGTATAGTCATCAAAGGCAAATTGAATATCAGTACATAGCTATTTCTTCGTGTGCATTGTCGTGAAATACTTGGTGCAACTCGCAAGAAATGAAGAAATGGGTGGTTTCGTTAACGGGGCGCCTTGTAGTCAACTCGTGAGCCAGAACGTATCACGTGTGGGAAAATGTTGCCGACAACGAACGGCCTAGGTACCTAAACCTTCTGTCACGGCGCACGCACTACCAGTGCATGACAGGTAGACAGACACAACTTGGAGATCCGAGATGTTCCTTCTCGAAGCCACGCGATAAAACTGTGGATCACAGCTGCACAACAATCGCCATTCGCCATGTTGTCCATTTTGCGGAAAGCTCGTCTCAAGGACAAGGAGATGAGAATCCTGATGCTGTGTGTTGGCCCCTATGCACAGCACCGTGTGCCCCTACTCTGAAAAGCAAATAGGCCATCATAACTAATAAGATGCCAAGGGGTCTTGATAATGCGGGTAAAACCACTATTGTCAAGAAAATCATGGGCGAAGATGTCCATACAGTTAGCCCGACACTCGGGTTCATCATCAAAACCATCGACTACGATGGGTACGTCCAAATATTCATTTTGCTCATATGCCTCCGCTTACCTTATCACTTTAGATACAAGTTGAATATCTGTTAGCTTCACGTTTCATCAGTGGGAAGGATAGAGAGACAAGCAATCACTGACTAGGATAGGGGACGTGGGCGGCCAAAAGACGCTGCGATCGTATTGGCGTAACTACTTCGAGAAGACGGACGCCTTGATCTGGGTGGTCGATGCCACCGATCGTCTCCGTATCCAAGACTGCAAAGAGGAATTGCACGGGCTACTTCTGGAAGAGGTATGTTTTGATGCATTAGCCGAGAGTTTGGCCTCTAAAGCTGTGTGCAAGACACAATATTGATCATTTCGTAGCGCTTGTCTGGGGCAAGCCTGCTCATCTTCTCGAACAAAACTGATGTCGAAGGATGCATGGATGAGCATGATATTCGAACGGTAAGAACCTGGGCAGCTGTGGGCGTTACTGATGCCTGTAGAAATCATCGTGCTGATACTTGGTTCACCAGGCATTGAGACTGGATGAAATCCGTTCGCATCAATGGCATATTCTACGATGCAGTGCTATGACTGGAAAGAATCTACAAGAAGGCCTCGCTTGGGTTGTCGCAGATGCGAAAAAGAGGCTTTTTCTCTATTGAACCCAGTGAATCGCGCCACGAGAGTGGAAATGTGGTTGGCGGTCGATGGCCAGAATTGATATCAACTTCTACGGCGGGAACATGAAAGAGGGCTGGTTCGCAAGGCGCTTAGTTGATATACTCCGCGCTGAACTTGGCATACAAAACGCAAATCTCGGTCGTGACGCAGCAGACGGACGACCACATACCCTACTAACCCAAAGATTACATTAAACGACTTCACTGCATAGCGGGGGATGATCATTAATGAGGATTTAGTCGTCATCAAGTTCGCATATCGTGCGCCAAAGCATCGACCGTGACGAAACTGTCGATCGCCCGCTGGGCTGTCTGGGCAGGGGGCCAAGCAGGCGCAGCTGAGAAGCCTGGGATTAACTAGAGTTGCTCGGAGACCACCTACGAGGCCTTGATCAGCTTTGGGCAACTTTTAATAATGTATGGAGCGATGGCGGTGAAATTCTTGGGCAGAAACGCATGGCGGCTAAATCCCAAATGAAGTGGATGCAGCCTTTGTGATCGATGGGACACGAGCGCTCACAGTCTATTACGGTCTTGCTTTCGGCTGGCTTTCCTAGTTGATAGGAAGAGTGATTCCGTAGCAACAAGCACTTCCAGACCAGTCGAAAACAACATACTACCGAATCCGGGCTCCGGAAGAAGTGAATTTAGCTGACTGTTGGCCATTGCATTGATAAGTTACGCGACTGCCGTTCGGCGTGGCGCGTCGCGCGTCGGTACATACGGAGTACATATGCGGATACATACCTAGTGCAAGCAAAGTTTGCCTCGAGCCCTGCGCAATGATTGTTTAACCTTTTGCTTTGTTGTTATAAGGCTTCTGTGTACATCGAGTTTTTCAATCAAGAGTTGAATCAAACCTCATTTCCAATTGATGCAAGTGGCTCGCTGTGGACCCTTGTGAGTCTGTGATTCGCATTTGCTGCCATTTGCTGCCTGGGTTTCGCGTTTAATTTTCTTCGAAAACCGTTGAATTCACCTGTGTCATTCGTCATCTGTGGATACCGCGCTTGTTTGGCATTGTTCTGGTTCACCCCCTCCTCCCGCCCGAGTCCCAACTACCTACGGAGTATGTACCTCCCAATACACAAGGGCCCGAAATGTAAACATCGGACCTTCTCCCCACCTCCAGAAGTCCGTCTGCTTGATGGCGGCACAGCTTGGCGCAACTTTGCCCACGTTATTCTTCTGACTCGGTGGTCACTACGCGCCCTCACTTTACCCTGTTGTTACACACTTGGCTCGCATGTTTATTGTACTATGAACAGTTGATCCTCGACCTATTGTACGAACTGCCCCAATTTGTTGCGTAGCCACGAAACTACAAAGACGAGTTATGTCCGACGAGGTCTCCCAATTTCTCGAGCAGGTCGAACGCCTGCGCGGCCAGCAGATTGAAGATGATGCAGCTCGCGCTCGCGAGAGAGAGGAGTTCCTCGCGGCCAAACGCGAGCGCCAAGCTCGAAGAGAAGGTCAGTTACCCAAACTCATCGCCATATTCCTTGAGATGGGGTGTCTGGAGAGGCACTGGCCTGCGAGAGTCGTGTATATCCTTTTTCGTCCGTGATGGATAAGCTACTGTCGTCACAAGCCGTCCAAGGAGCGGATATAGTTCCTGCTAAGTGACTGGCCAAATTCGGCACGCGACATCGTCAACTTTGACACCTTGTGTGAAGCTAACGCCTCGTCTTCAATCTTTAGAACGCGCCAGGTCAATTTCTCCGCAGAAATCATCACCCGTGAACACACCGTCACCGCGATCGAATCGTCAGAGTGTACACGCCGTCGACGCTGTCCGATTTGAATCCCCAAGCGGAAAAGATCGCGAGCTGTCTGACGCTCCGTCTGTCGACCTTGACGAGCCGATGTCATCACATAGCCTGCCCATTCGAGAGAAGCGAACCTCTGTAGAAACCGAAAATATACACGCTGCAACCCCGACGCCTCTAGCCCGGACATCTACGCTTTCGTGGCAGAGACGGCCCGCTTCTCGAGGTGGTGCCCGGCCGTTGAGCATGGTCGCGGCCCAAAATGCGACCCAGAGATCTCTCACAGAATTGCAGCGTCCAGCATCGGCCAAGGAGGAAGGGTTTTCCAAGGACCAGATGACTGGAGCTCTGGATTTCAAAGACTTGTCCAAGTTTCGACAAACGCCGGAACTGGGGCAGGAGCCAGCCACTTCCAGGCGCACGAAGGGCGAGGATGGGGACAGACCAGACACGCCATCCGTCAGCAATGAGTTGCCAGACATGCCAGCTGCGGATGCGAATAAGGATTCTCAGATAAAGCGTGATGCGGAAGACTCGCATCACTCAAAGCTTGCCTCTCCGGTCACATTCAAGCCAGTACCTCTTGATGGCTCATCTGAGGACACACATCGGGCTCAAGATATTTTGACTATATCTGGCAGGTCATCCCCCGCTCGGTCACCTTCGCCTACAAAAGGCTTGGGCGGTTTTGTGCAGAGCGCAATGATGAAGCGCAGTGATAGTGTCAAGCGATGGAGTGTTACTAGCCCTCCAGGTCTGACGCGAGCTGATTCTGTCGCTGCAGCAAGGGGAACTCATGAGAGATCATCCGTACCAGTGGGCGGTCGACAACTAAACACGAACCGAGGCAGCTCAACGACTCCCACGTCAAGCAGACCTACGTCACGTCATAGCGACAAACCGGCTGAGCTGAAACTAGCAAGCAAAAACACTGCGAGTAATGTCGATCGCGACAATGAGCAAGACGATGAGGTCCCTGGCACCCCGATCAGCCCATTCAAACCTACCGATCCTCGACGCTGGAGTCCGACCAAGTCGAGTTGGCTGGAAAGTGCATTAAATAGGCCCGAGTCCCCCAAGCCGGTAGCATCGCCGACACAACCCACATGGAGAGAGAAGGCTGCTATGGAGTCTAATCGTCCGACATCTTATTCACACAAGCATCAAGTTAGTATTGGAGGGCTTTTGCGACAGTCGGCCCTAGGCAATGTGGCCAAGTCCAACCCGACTGGCCTCGGTGGCATTTACTCACCGCCTCCGAATGCGAATCGACCCGCATATGGCCATGGTTCAAAGCCCAGCATTTCGCGGAAGGAATCGGACCCTGAACCTTCCCAACACACTGATTCTGACATGCTTCCGGACCAAGCACAAACTCCTGTTCAGCAATCGACAGCCGCAGAACCGTCAGAAACTGCCAAGCGAACGCCCGCCATGAGTCCCCCTCCAGTCAACTCTAAACCACAAAACCCGCCCACTAGAGACTTCAGATCACATCTAAGGCAACGCACTGCCGAAAGGGAGGCTCCAAAGTCCGATGAGCCAGAATTCAAGAATGTTTTTGGTAATCTGCGGAGGACGAAGACGCAGAATTTTGTTGCCCCAGATGAATTAAAGGACAATATCCTCCGCGGTAAAGCTGGTTTACACAACACAGATGGCCCAAAGAAGAGTGAGAAAAGAGACGAATTTAGAGACGCTATCCTGAAAAAGAAGGCAGACTTCAAGGCTGCTCAAGTAGAAGGCCGAGGGGTGACAAAGACTACAAGCGATACGTCGGAAAAAGAAGTCCCCGAAGGTATAGCGAGAAGGGCGACTCTGGTCAGTAAATCAGTCGCCCCCACGTTACCGGAAAGTTCAACTACTGCGGCGCCTTTGAAGAAGGTCAGTTCGCCGAAGCCAAACCCAGAGCTCAAAAATATACTCAGCGCGTCAGCTTCCTCACCCGAATCTCCCGTCTCGACACAACCTCTTCCTCATGCCACGAGTCCAAGCACAGAAAGTTCCAGCCCCATCTCAACTGGACCTCAGGCGGCAGAAGCCAAAGATGCCGAAAAGGGAGCGCTGCGAAACTTGCAAAAGGAAACTAGCGCGCCATCCAAGCTCCCGACGCAAGGTCGAGTGGGAGCCGTAAGTGGTAAACTTGCCGACCGATTCAACCCAGTGCTGGCCGGATTATTGGCCAAAGGACCGCCCAGCAAGTCCCCTATCGGTGGGCGAGAAGCTGATGGTTCTGGAGGAAATGTTCCGTCGGGAGCTGTCATATCCACCGAGTCGCCTGTCTCAGGCCCTCAACTAACACATATGACAAAGAACCGAGCTCGTGGTCCAAGAAGGAAGGCTCCCACGACCTCAACAGCAACGGCGGCGTCTCCTGTTCCTACTGGACATGTTGCAAACGCGTCAGAATCGAAAATGAATCTAGAGATTGCACCGCCGACGGTGGGCTCTGAACAGCCTGAAGAGTCTGCTGGTCGGCCACAGACTGAGACGACTGATGCGGTTCCAATGCCTCCGTTGCAGAAAGAAAAGCCAGCCAGTCCGGTCATCCAGGACCAGGTTGCTTCCGATGCATCTCCACGAAGCAGCGCACTCTCAAGCCCAAGGTCTAAATCTGCTGGGCTTACATTGTTCTCTGAGCCTGCAACAAAAGCCCGTCCAATGTCCTGGGAACGGTCTCAGGCTGTGGGGCCGAGGGCTTCGACTCCGACCTCTCCTACAAAGACCGATCAACAGCTGAAAAGTGACGGCCCTCCATCACCGTCGCCGAAAAAGCTGGATGTCAAGCGAATGTCTCGATTTTTCGACGGAGCACCTGCCTACAACGTAGACCAGGAGCCGCAGCCAACACAATCGAGGTCACCAACCAAGGTTACAGAACCACCCTCGCCAACGAAGAGTGACCGAGATTCGCTTCCATCCATGAGGGCTGCGTCCCCTCGATTTGGCGGTCGATCGTCGCCTACAGTGAAGCCATCGTTTGACGAGCCTACGACCCCTCGTGGTCTCAATAGACGAAGTAGGCCTATGTCCGGCTTGTCCATGGAGGGTATGAAATCACCTCTTGCCATGGCCTCACCAGTACGCTCGCCCACCAAACAAGCGAACGAGGTCTCGGCCGTCTTGTCGGACATCTTTGGGCCCCCGCAAGCGAGACAAGCAATGAAGTTTGACCCAGCGCAGATTCTCATGGACCGGCCACAGACTTGCGGCGATCAGATTACAAGTCTCGGCCTCCAAATGTTCCAGATTCTCGGCGACGGAAAGAAACTACCTGTTGCGCCGCAGCATGAGCGCGTTCTATTCGACGAGGAAATGTATGTTTGCGCGCACAACTTTGCCAACCGATCCGGCAAGAAGGTGTTTGAAGTCTACTTTTGGGTAGGCGATGAGGTACCAGCGTCATCAGCTGAAGACGCGCAACTCTTTGTGCAACGTGAGGCTCGCTCGTTGGGGGGCAAACTCGTCAAACTCCGGCAAGGCAAGGAATCGGCTGAGTTTGTGCAAGCGCTCGGCGGAGTCATCATGGTGAGGAAGGGGTCCAGCAACAAGTATGACTCGCTTGCGCCCAGCATGCTCTGTGGCAGACGGTACTTGGGACAAGTCGCGTTTGACGAGGTAGATTACAGTCCGGCAAGCCTGTGCACCGGGTTCACATATCTCCTGAGCAAGGGGGGCAACTGTTACTTGTGGAAGGGCAAGGGCAGTGATGTGACCGAGGTTAGCTGTGCACGGCTCGTCGGCATGGATCTCACCCTGACGGGGGAGCTGATTGAATGTGAGGACGGCAGCGAGCCAGCCTCGTTCTGGCAACTCTTTGACGACAAGGCTTCGAAGCCTCATTCTGCTGATCATTGGCGTCTCAAGCCAAGCTACGATAAATACTGCAGTCGACTATTCTGCTCAGACGCAGAATCGCGCCAGCAGGTATGTCTCAACAAGAATTCCCACTCTCTATTCGTTCCTTCTTCTCTCTACCTTTTGCTTCACTATTCCCTCCCCGAAAAACTTCCAACATTCATAGGACCTAACACTCTTGCATAGATCTTCGAAATCAGCCCCTTCAACCAGGCAGACCTCTCCTCCGCAAGTATATACATCCTGGACGCCTTCTTCGAAATCTACATCATCGTCGGATCCCGCGCAAACTCCCAATACGCCTCCTTCCGCAACGCCCTCGACTTTGCGCAGGAATACGCCATTCTCGCCTCCGGCATGGAAGACCGGCCCTTTGTGCCCATCTCGACGGTCGTGTTGGAGGGAATTCCGCGGGACTTGAAGCGCGTGTTTCGAAAGTGGGATGATGGGAAGAGTCCCACGGTGACGAATCCTGCGGGATCTGGGTCTGGGCTTAGGAGGGGGAGGAGCTTGCGCGTGGTGACGCTGACGCAGGCTTTGCAGGCGTTGGCTGAGTGAGTGAGTGAGTGAGTGGGGAGGGGGAGGGAATGGTGGATGTGGATGAATGAGGTTGTTGGTTGTTGGGTGTTGGTTGTTGGTTGTTGGTTGTTGAGTGTGCTTCGTGTGGTAGACGCAGACTGCAGTGCGGTGCTGATGTTGAACGTTGAACGTTGATGTTGATGTTGATGTTGGGGAGGAAAAGCTGCGCCTTGAGGTACCTATATATGTATCATGTGCTTATTTGACGGAGGGAGGAAACTTGTGCTGCTTTTGTCTAGGTCCATCTTTTTTTTCGGTCGGGCTCACTTTTTTTTTCTGATGAGGGGGCTCAAACTTCATTGTTACAAAAGCATGGGTGTCTCTCTTTTTTCTTTTTTTTGGGGGGGAGGGAGTTTTGTACAAGGCATGCCGCATGCATAGAGAGGGGGATGCTTTATATGATAGCTACGCATATTGAATGTACATTTTTGCTCTGCCGTTTTGCATGATCTTTCATACCAGAAAGAAAATAATACATGCACACATATGTATACAGATGTACACAGGAGCCAGATAGATCCATCATGTAGTTAAAAGGATCAAAGGATCGCTTTTGCTTCTTCAAAAGAGAACCTTGGGGTTTTACTTCTTTCTATAGAGGGGGTATCTAATTCAAAAAAAAAAAAAAATTTCATGCTGCGTGTTTTCGCGCAGGATGGTGCGGATGATGAAATGATGCCTTGCGCCAGTCCATGTGTTTCGGGTTTGTGCCTGCCTTCTCTTCTTCTGGTGCTTGTGGCACTTCTGCCGTGACCATTCCTGAGTGTGAATTTTGAAATTCCTATTCGCATCTTCGTCTATGGAGTAGCTCTTCTAGCATCTAGGGACAGGTACACACAACAGTCAAGGCGTCATTTGTTCATATTTGATAGTCAGTCAGATAGGTTTGTTTTCGGATTCGTCTGCTTGCTTGATTGCTTGCTGGGCGGTCGATCGTCGTTTTTATTTTGGGCTTGTTTTTCCAAAACCAAATTCGGGTCAGGGGGCGAGGGTATGGCCGATGAAATTTCTTTATTTAGGTGTGACGTCGACTGAGGAGCTCGCAGCGGCGTAGTGGTTATTTGAAGACGCGGCGAGGACGGGCACAGGGCGGCCGTGGGCTTTAGATGTCAGGGCCAGAAGTTCTCTCAACATGAGGTCGCGCGTAGTGCGTGTGAGTTCGTCGACGTCGGAGGCCGTGAGACCCTTCGTGGGAATGGGTTCCAAGACTAGAGAAGGAAAAAAGAAAGACCTTCAGTTAGCGATGATGACGGCCAAATGGTAGGGGTGACAATGAAGGTAGAGGGGTCTCTTACCTTTCACAGGGATCCGGCCAGAACGAAACACCATGGTCTTGAGATGAAGAATGTGGCTGTAATTGGCGACCACGCAGGGGACAATTGGCACGCCAGCCTGAACGGCGAGATGGAACGCGCCCTTTTTAAAGGGCAGCAAGACGGGATCCTTGGCGTAGCTGCGGGTTCCTTCCGGGAACATGTAGACGCTCTGGCGCTTCATCTGAATCTCTCTGGCGGCTCCAGCCATGGCGTCCCGCGCATCCTTGGAGTTCTTGCGATCGATAAAGATGGAACCGCTGAGGCGCATAAACCATCCCAGGAAGGGAATCTTCTTGAGGTCCGACTTGGCTGTGACGCTGCACCACTTGGGGAACAGGGCGCCGAGCATGAGGACGTCCAGCTCCGTCTGGTGATTGCCAATGAAGACGGCCGGCCGAACGGTGCCGAGGACGTTGCCAGGGTCGTCAATCTCGAAGACAATGCCCGTCGTCAGAGCCATGGCGTAGTGGAACGCGCGGGCGGTGACCCATTGCGAGATGCCCTGCTTGCCAATGAGGGTGAAGAGCACGGAGGCGACTACACCAAAGATGGCGCACACGAGCAGCGACACATATGAGGCCAGGGCACGGGCAATGAAGCTGGCCTTGGGGACGACAAAGGACACCATGTAGAAGAAGACGGTGATGGCGACGTAGCCCAGAAGGACTTTGAGGGCAAAGTCTACCACGGACATGTTGAGGAACCCAGCGGGGGGTGGTGGTATATATGCGTCTCAGTGGTCGCAGTAGAGCCGGACTCCTTTCTCCTCAGCCTTGGCACTCCTCCCTTGTCGCGTAATGCCTTTACAACGTTGGATCTAGTGTTTGTGGAAAAAGCAAATGAAAGACGAGAGAGAAAGAAAGAGGACACCGGAAAGTGGCGTTTAGGAGGATGCTGAAAAATCCTCTGGCGTCGAGCGGGCGAGCGGTCGGCAGCCGAGGCACGGGCCAAGGAAGAAATCCAAGAAAGCAGGTACACGCAAAACAAGGAAGAGAGGACAAGGACCGCCGTTGAAGATCTTTATTGCTGCAGACGGTGCATTGAGGGCTGAGGATTAGGAGTGGGACGTTGGAAGAGACGGGCGGCGTGCGGGCGTGGAAGTTGGATGGTCGTCGTGATTCGTGAAGATGTACCTACATACTGTACGGAGTACATACCTACATACATACCTTAGGTAGGTACCTCTCATAGAGGAAGAGGGCCTTTCCTTCTCCAGCATTTGATTTTGGGGGTTTCATTGGGGGCCACTGGGGAGCTTTTTGGGGTGGGGTAATAGTAGACTGTAGGGGGTTGGGACTTGGGAGTCGGGAGTCGGGACAATGAACAGACGGACTACAGTATTTATTTACCTACAGGCTACAGGCTACAGTACATACAGTGGGCGCAGACGGCTGGCTCAGGGCTGTCTCAGGACTCTCAGCCTTCATCATTCAGGTCTGTCCGCTGTCGCCTATTGCCTAATAATAATAAATCACTGCCTGAGACTGCCCCTGCTCTGGGCCTGCAGGCTGCATCATCCCCCGCCTCAACCGCATGCGCACGGCCCATCATCTCCATACGCATCAGGCATCGGCACATGCTAACATCACCACGTCTGCACTTCTGCGTCTGGCAACTTGCGTCACTTGCGTCACTCGCATCACTCGGCCCATTATCCCGCGCGCGCATATCTGCCTGCTTAATCTATTGCTTCCACATTAGCTCTCTCTCTGGTGTCTCCCCCACGAGAGTGTCGGCTGCTGGCTACCAACTGCAGTCATCTCCACGGATTTGACCCTGAAGGTGTTCATTTGCCTTGTCACCAAATAGATCATGACCCCTTCTTCGTAAAACCTGCTCTTCGCCGTTACTAGGACAGACTTATGCCATCACCAATGGCTCCCTCGCACAGGAACCAATCCACAGCCAAGCGTCACTCCTCCCTCTCGCTGTCCTTGCCTCCTAATTCCAACGTCGAGCCGCCTCCCATAGCCGCCCTCTTCCTCATCGACTTCGATGTCAAGGCCGGGTACACCATCACATGGAAGCGAGCTAGACTCAATGTCGAACTCGACGGTCGCGTCGAATACAAATCGCTTCCTTCGGGCCTGCACACCGTGCGCGACGACCTGATCTACTTTGTCGATGGCGCTCATGCTGGCCTCAGTGCCTTTGTCAATGAGCCGTGCCAAGAGGAGGAGGCTAGGCATGCGCGCATGATTGCTGTTGGTGTTCTTGTGCCTTTGAGCTATGGAAGACTAGGCAGGGCCTGGAGACATGCCGAAAAGCTGAAGGAATTGGCAGCGTAAGTCGACTTTGCCTCAACACCTACCCGAGCACATGCCGAAACGTACCATATACCCTTACAACCGTCATGTACTTACAAGTTCGAGTCATGTGGAACGACAGTCAGCTAGCAAAGGATCGCAATCGAATCGATATCTTGGAGCGGTATTGGGACAACCACAAAGCCGGCCATGACGAGAACGATAGCACGCAGAGCCCAACTCATATCCCTGACACTCCTCCCCAGGAACCAACAAGGCATGGAAGGAGACGGTCTGCCTCTGACGGCATCGCTTTGATTCCACACGAGCACAACCTTTCCCCGTATCATCCTGCGTGGAGCTTGGTGAACCTGCTGGAAAAGTTCGGGCCTCTCATATTCCCTATCCAGAGAGCAGCATTGCTCCGCAAACGTATTCTGATCTCTTGTCATGCGCCGGTCCACGAGGTCTGCGACTTTGGTGAGTTTGTGGCCCGAGTTCTCAGATATACCACTCTTGTCTAATGCTTGTATTGTCAATTAGTGTACGACATATCTATTCTCTCTAATATACCCTTGTCTGTTGCCGATAGACTGCCCGCCCCCTCACCGACCTCTCGCTTACGTCCCTTATTCACCATTGGAGTTCATGACATACCGTTTTTGATGGACGATTTGGAAGCCCAAAACCGCCGACAAGACGGGCTAGCAGATCCTGGAGACGAAGCCGGCTCCGGCTGGATCGCCTGCACCACAGATAGCATCCTCGCCATGAAAGACACGCTATGGGACATGCTCATCACCATGCCACCAAATGATACAACTCACGCCTCACCCTCCTTCTCACCCTCCTTCTCTTCCTCCTCCTCTTCATCATCGTCACCGACTTACCTATATGACATTCATCCGGACAAAGCTTGGCCCACAGTCGAATTTCCCCGCGGCACGCCCGTCAAGGCCACCCAACGCGATTTTCGGCGCTTCAATGCCCTCAGAAATGGTCTCCTGCGCCTCGCCGCATCCACGTCGGACCCAGAGCCAGACTCACCGCGCTCTGGACTATCTGCCGTGCGTCCATCTACGAGCTACTCGCACCGTATCGTCAAGGATGAGCGAGACGAGACCTCAGACGCGCTCATCGAACCCATCACCTGGACAGCCCTCGCCTACAATGGATACATGTGGTGGGCCTCTGCCGGCGAGCAGCTCCGGTCTGAGCAACAAGAAGAAGCCTTCCGAGACGCCGCCCTCCTCGCAGACCTCGCCCCCTCACCTCAACATTCACCCATATCCCTCCCCCGCTCATCATCTCGTGAACTCGTCCCCGAATCACTCTCATCTCTTGCAGCCCGCCACGGCGGCGCGAGCAGCACCAGCGGCGGCACGCCCGAAGCCCGCACCGAGCTCGCCATCATAGCCTACTTCCACCGCCTCACCAGCCAGATGCTCTCCGTCCTCTTAGACCTTGTAGACAGTACAGACGAAACCTACCCTTCTTCGTACCGAGATGAAGAAGATGACGCCGAGTCAGGAGGCGAAGACGAAGACGAAGACGAAGCGCTTTTGAGGGACGGATCTGATGATCGTTTTGAGGACCGAGCCATCACGGTGGATAGCCGTGCCCTTGAGACGATGGGGTTAGATGTGTGGAGTGCTACGGATGGGAGCTTTGTGCAGAATTTGATGAGGGTGTATTTCGGGAGGGGGGCTCGGATTGAAGGGAAGGGGGTGGAGATATGTGGGGTGAGAGTGTGTTGATGATTTCGAGACATGGATCAATGATACATTCATACGTACATATATTCTCAACAACGTAATATGATGGAAGAGGGTGGGTGGCCTGAAGGGTATCAGGGACGAGATACGGAGTACATGAAGGATGCGTCACCGCAAATACATATCATAATGGGACTTGTGAATGACGTGGGGATATGGAGTTGTGGATTGGGAGAATAAGGGCACATACTCGTGGAGTACAGTACACACGTTGGCGTATGTATACTCAACTATTCACATGCCTACCTAGAGACCCGTCGTCAGAACACATGTGGGAAATAGAGATTTACTTCTACAAGCGTGCAAGCTTAACACCAGACAGGTACATAGATATCAAATACGTGCTGTGCAGGCATTAGACACACTTTAGACACACTTACTTACATCTATCTACTTTCAAGTACCTAACCTAACATCTCACAGCTGTGCTCCGCCCAACGCGCACACACGTTCGAGCTTCTTCCACATTAGGTACACATACACATACACAAACACATACAACACACCAGCATTCTTGATTTTGACTTTGTTTAATGATAATATCAATGTCCCGCCTACGTTCCAGCTGAC
>QEQW01000269.1:0-34026 GCA_004016085.1 Claviceps quebecensis
TACGTCGTCATGCTGCGTCGGTCTTCTTACATTCTCTCACGTAAGCAGGGCAGCCCTAAGATCACGTGGGGTGTCGGACTTTGCGGACATTGAATCTCTAAAAAAAAAATGGGTTCGACTGAAAAAAATGGAACCGACCGAGAAAAAGTGGGGGGCGGTTGCATGTCTTCTTACCCTGGGAGTTGCAGTCTATCTAGCCCCTCCCAAATTTTCGATCAAAAACGATGGTTAAATCGAATTATTGTCCATCTAAATATCGTTATAACGGACTTCTACTGTACTCTCTCTAAGTGTGCACTGTGCACACTGCACACAACAGATCAATCATGATTCATCACAGGGCACGCATTACAGGAAATTGATATTCTCTCGCCGCCAATTACCTGAGATTTACAGAGAACCAGGCACATATTTCATAGCATTGTTAGGTATGTCAGGCCTGTACTCTGTATTCTGCACGAAATTCGAATACTCCGTATAGACGAAAGACCCGAGGAAGACACTCAAAACAGAGAATACATATGTATTCTAATTTGCTTTCACCGCGCCCTGCGGTGCAAGTTACGAATCCACACTATTATGGATCCTTCACACATGTATGTATGTATATAGATTGCCCTCCTGTCACACACACTCTTCTCTCCTTTTCTTTCCTCTTCATGCTTGTCAAAGATAGAATATATTGAGAGCTTGTTTGAGCTTCTGTTCACAGCCTTATCGTAACAGTGCAGCGTATGTTCGTCAACACCTTGGAGTCCATGCACACCCCTTTCGTTCCGCTCTTCCCTCCGCCTCTTCCGCCTCTTCCGCCCCTTCCGCCTTTCTTCTCAACCGGCCTGAACTGTGGCCGCTGTCCATTTTCGTCTTTCTCGTACTTTCTCGTACTTACTCGTATTGCAGAATTTGAAGTGGTTTTTTCTTATTTTGGAAGAGCACTGTACTTATAATAAGTAACAACGAGAAGTCAACTGTAATTTGCAAACCTTACGCAACTCCACCGCACTTGAGATGCCTCCAATGGTCGTCCAGCCTTGAGTGCAAAGTAGGTAGAGCAGATGACAGATGTAGGGTCTCGCATGTCAAGATCATTATTGTCACGACTTGTACAGACAGGAGTGGCAATGCACTATATTACCTCGATCAAGCTGCAGACATGCAACTTGGCCACTTGACCTTTGGGCGGAACGGGTGGTTGTGCGTTCCTCACAATTGTCAGCGAGCAATCCCACGGGTTATCTCTGCGCCGTCATGAAAGAAGATGCTGGCGCGACCTCTGCAATTCAGAGAACCTAGACAGTAGCTCGACGGTGTCAACACCGCTGGATTTTGTCTCTTGCTGTTCATTCTCTCTTATTCTAGGCGACCACGGCGGTTCGGAACTCCCCAGACACTTTTTAGTAGTCGATACAGACCGATAATATGCGCTATGTAGCTTATATGTGCGACGAATGTGGAGGCGATGCCGCGATGGGGTTGTAGGTACTCGGCAAGACGATGGCTCGCGGGCAAGACTTAATGTCCGGCGACCCGAGAACCGACTTCTCTGCAGTCCGAGTAACAAGCTGCAAGAGATCACGCAACCGCATATCACAAAATCATGGTGAAGCAATCAGTTGGGATCGAGGTGTCAGCCCTGTGAGAAAGTTTAAGACAGACTGACTGGGAGAAGACATTTCAATCTAGGTGACTTCAGTAGCAATTCCAAGGTCAGAACTCCCCGTAGATACTTCGTCGGACCATCACACCCGCGATACATACCTAGTAGGTCCTAGGGTCAATCCTCCCGTTGACGATTTCGCCCAGGGAAGCTTAGCAGGCGGGCCAAAAAACACATGGTATCAAGTGTTTCACACTGGAGAAGTCAGTAGAAAAAAGAGCCGGTATCATGGGTCCGCGGAACTGATTGCGGGTACATATGTACCACTACATACCGTGATAGAAACGTGCTTGTTGCGGCTAAGAATAACGGACTGCAACTCTGAGGCGCCAGTCCTGGCCTTATTAAGGTAATCCACCACGCCGCACGGTACGCGACTTGCTGAGAAAGAATAAAAATACTGGACCTTGGTGTGTATAGTCAAGATAAGTGTGTACTCTCTTTATCGACGAGATGTACAAGCCAGCGCGCCAGACGAGCGAGAAAGCACAATCGGCAATTCAATAAGTGACGACAATGGCTTCGGCAGCTACCTAGCGGATGAAGCTCAAGCGATGACTACACCCGCGTCTTGCGCCACCGCCATGCGCGCAGCGAGGCGTTTATAATTACAGCGTTGAAACATTGGGCCTAAATATCAATAGAGTTTGCTTCCACGCGTCGCGGAGACATGGAGTACTCCCATCCAGCACTCAGAAGTTAGAACTCTCCAGTGTCCACTCACTCAAAGTGCGGAATTATTGCGCGGAAACATACGAATATTGCCATGGTGGTCGCCGTCTACTAGGTACAACTCTGAGCTGTTGACCGAAAGCAGGAAATATAAGCTCATCGAAGCAGGGTCTGGATGTCGTGGCAAAGCAGCATTTCGGCCGAGCTCAGTGCGACCCTATCGGCAGTAGCGCAGAACGAACTCGTGGCCATCAACAAAGTGCGTGCGTAAAGCAACCTTGCCATTGGATGCGCAAGAACTTATGCAGATGTACAGTCGGAAGATAGAATTTGTCGTCAAGCAGTACCTAGGCTGAACACTCGTCCCAGAGAAAGATAGGAAGTTGTTTCACAACTATATCTGCAGAGCAGTAGGAGTGACAAGTGTCAAGTGATGATGGCGCGCCACGACAAGTGACCTGATACCTTCCTAATCGTGAAGCATAGTCTTGAAGCAAGAGGCTGTACGACTGATCCAAGTTATTTTGGCGTCGCTGGAGCTACATACTACATCTTACCTAGTGTGAGGTGCTGAGCATTGCGGTTAGCTACGCAGCTTGGACTTCATTCTGTTGGCTATTGAATGTATGTGATTGTCGTATCGGCAACTCGAGGCTTTGCAGCGTCGGATACATGATCGAGGCCTCGCTAGAACTGTACTTTGACACCCATTCGGGGTACATACGGAGTAGCTACATACATACATACGTATATTTCGCGCAGGCCATGCCGCGCTTGGATTACCTAGTCTCAACGCTACCCTTGCCACGGTGCATACGGAGGTCTCAAGTCTTGACTCGCCATCATTATCGCAGCATTCCTGCTTCGTGCGACATCCGATACCGAAGAAAACGCCGTCCTGGACCGGCTCCGACAAGCCTCAGTACGGATTTCCCGTCAGGGACCGATGAGATTCGTCACATCACAATGTCGGGGCTAAGCATGCGGGTTACATGCGAGTGCGTCTTTGAGCAGCTGCAGATCGTTCAATTAGCAGCAAGCCCACACGGGAACAGTCATGTTTACGTACGCATAACATGATGTTCAGAGAATGATACGAGAGCCCAGTTTGGTCAGCTGCGTTGTTAGGTACGTACCTGGGCCTAGGCACGTTGTTGCCTTGCCATGTGGAGCAACGTAGCCTCATACAGGTAGGTACTACCTACCTACAGAGAGGTAGTCATCATCAAGGACCACGGTCCACGATTCATCAGTTTTTCGCAAAGCTGTGAGGGGGTGAAAGAGCTGCTCATCTCACAACAGCAGTGAAGCAACTAGGTATACGTATAGGAAAGAAAAGACCCTACATACCAAGGAGAAAAGCAGTTCTCGTTAGCGGCAAGAGCCAGCGTGCCTGCTACGCCTGCCATGCCTGCCATGTCAGCCCTAGTCTAAAATACTGCGGTCTTCAAGAGCTTCTGTCGCACGCGATCAGCTTCATGACACCAGACACCGGATCAGACTCAGGCCGGACAGCAAACAACGCCAAAGAATACCAGAATACTCTGCTGATTTGAGACCTTCGACCGCATCTTCAGATAGCGACTTCTATCCCACGCGCAATTCTACTTCCCAAGTGGCCTCCTCACTGCTCACTGCTCAGCCGGCCCCTGACTCCCCTGAGCCCACATCGCAGCCGACTAGAACGCGAATCGAAGAAACTACATATTGTGACCGATCCGGCCACACCCCATCGCCCTCTTTCGGTCGCTGTACATTGCATGCGGGACCCTGACATGACATGCCGAAGCCCTGGCCCTGGACAAGGCTGATGCTGCTTTTTCGTTGGCCAGTGGCAACTTCTCCAAGGGCCTGGTCCGGCTCTCGACCGTCGACGCCATGTGAACTCTGGAGTCTTGCCTACACACACCCCTCCATGTTTCTGCCGGTACCACATCACCACACCGAGTCTCCAGCATGCGTACATGCGGGAGACACACTTACGGAGCATCGTCTTGCAAATTGCGACTTCTGATAAGCCGGGCGTACGTTGATGCTGCAGATCAGTGAGGGCCAGTGGGGACTCCAAGTACCTTGGCCATTATTATAATGGCTCGACAGCTTGGGGCGAGGGCATCTTACTGAGACTAAGTCTTCGCTGGTTCACTTCCTTTTTGGGACCAATAAGATGACGATTGCGTCTCATGAGTCATCTTCTGTTGTTTAAAATCACATCATGGCCTCGCTGTAATGATTCGAGAGAACCGAAGTCGCATATTTTCTCGCACACGTTGTATAAACATTTTATTACCTATACACTTGCCCAAATCCTCACACTGTTTCCCGAAGAGACTGCATCAAGCTTTGGACTCTCGATCTGTTCCTCATTTATATATCCACTGCCAGAGAAGCCACACTTTTCAAGTCTCGGGGACGATGCCCAGGACAAACATGAATAGAAATGAGCTACAGCGCCGCCAAAGTGGCTTGTTGTCAGCCAAAAGACATTCCGTCTCACAGCTGAAGCACCCAAAACATGCATCGTTGGTTTCCCAAGATGCGGATTGGACAGGAATTTCGGATCCAGAGGAGAGAAGGCGCATTCAAAACCGTGTTGCACAGCGCAGATTTCGTAAGTTCATAAGGAGAATCAGCTTGGTTTTTAGAATGTGGCTACCTAGTCCTAACCTTGCGCTTTTAGGCGAGAAGCTTCGAGAAAACAAAGAGAGGGCGGAACGAGATCTTCGTAACATAGAAAACGCTGGAAACAGCTATAGAACGCCTTCTACCACCGACTTGAGCGAAGCTCATGAGCTATCCGGCTTGCCATGGGGAAGTGTACACTGGGGCGTGGTGGTGACAAAAGGACATGAGGATCAGAGTCGGCGAAGCAGCGGCAACGACACGTATATTGCAGACGACCCGTGCCCGGCGCTACAGACACAATACACCACGTATGGACACGAGCTAAATCCGGCACCGATCTGTGGGGGTTTTCAAGAAAATTATTATCAAAGCTCACAGTATATGTACGAACCGGCAGGTGTGCAACTCTACAATATGGGACCATACTGAATACTCAGTGCTTGGCAGGTTCAAGTGGAATGGGCGTTATTTGCTTTCTTTAGTCTTCTTCAGCCGTCTTTTCTATTCCTTTACTTTGTATTTCTCTATTTCTCTCTTGTATTATCTGTCTGTGCGTGAATCTGTGTGTGCAAACTAGGCTGTCTGGCGCTGGAGCCTGGCCGAAGTCGGAAGGAGGGTGGCGCTGACTTGAGAGTCAAGACGTGCCCATCATCATGAAGCTCTGGCAAGACATAAAACCCCACAACCCAAGTTTAGGTATGCGTGTGGTGTGAATGGTACATACGATATATAGGCAAACCGATGGAATTAACGACATATGAATACATACTCAACATACCCAAAACACTGGGTTCCCTGTGTGAATCCCCGATGTGCATGTTCACTGGTAGTGTGGTCGCTGGTCACTGGTCTACTTACCTAGGTATCTCGTAGATGCGATGCCGCATGCATACCTAACCTTGTGTTGGTATACATACGTACATACTTGCCAGGCAGGCGGTAACCTTACGCACACGATCCCTGTCCTTTGCCAACCCCCCGCAGCGATACAAAACGACACCGCAAAGCACAATCAAAAGGGCCTGTTTGCCCACCTTTAAAAGCATGCAAGTCTCCGAAATCTTGCATATGGAACTACCTAGTTGCTCAGATGCATTGTCTTGGTTCCGCGAGGCACTTCCGGTGGGACCACCATTTCACGAGAAGTCGAATTCAGCAAGCCACATCTGCGAACGGAGCTGGCCATCGGGGATTCGGGAGTTTATGCAGTGGAGAAGGCGGGACTTTCTTTTTCTTCTTCTGTTCACACAAGAAAACGATTTACATAACTTAAACTACGGAGTATGCAGGTATGTATCGTAGGTATGCACCTAAATTTACATATGTTACATACCTAGACGATTTTTAAGAGTGATGAAACACCTGTACTAGGTATATGACATATGTAGACCCTAGAGTGCGGGATACGGTACATACAACCTACAGGTGACATCTGCGACATTTGGGTCTAGAATCTAGATGCTGAGAGCTCCTCACACAAGACAAGCTTGCACAGCATCTACTAATCTGTTGGTGTTTTGGTACTGAGAGGTCCGAGGGCCCATTCAATGTTCATTGGGCTAACATCAGCTGCACCTGTGGTGCTCCCATTTGGACGGCATTTGGATCGTCTGCAATAGGCTAATAACATTGCGTGACATACTGTATCACACAGAGGCTGAACCACGCGAGAAACGCATGCCCGCTCACAGAGTGCGCTGACTTTCTCGAAGTGCCGTTGGAAGTTTCGTCAAGGGACTCGGGAGTCGGGACTCGCGACTCGGGAGTCGGGAGAGAGCGAGTGTGTTGCACAAAAGAGTGGGCGTAGCCGTCTGGCCACTATTTTGTGCTTTGTATGTACATACATACCCTTAGTAGACGGAGTATACCCTGCGATAGAGTGGCCCTCCGGTGGCCCGGGCCCACGGCCCACGGCCCGCGGGTATTGCGGGAACTTGAAAGGCGGCTGACGCTAATAATAAGGCTGGAGTTGACTCTTTCGGAGTCTTGACTCTTGAGGCTGGGGCCCAGATGCGCCTCGCGGGCGGCGGCCCTCGCCAATGGCCCTATCCTCCCGCAGCGTTTTAGGGCGTAACGCACATTGGAACGAATGTTCTGGGCCAGAACTTCTGTGCGAGCTGCAAGCGCTGGAGGCGCGAAACAGATGAGAGCAACTGGTCACGCTCTCATTTCTTGTGGTCTCAGGCGCGAAACACCTGATTTGTCTCTCGTACATTGGTTGAATATAAGTGGTTTCTTCTAGTTCATGAATTAGTGGCATGCTGAGGTTGAGAGACAAGCTGTTGTCAGCAGCTAGGCGTTCAATCCAGAGAAGTCGAGACTCGAGACTGCGGCAATGATGCGGAGCGCCGTCGGAAGTTCCAGGCTACGGGAAGTGTCGTCGACTCGCCGCGCAGGATTGGTGGGAGTCGGAAGTTCGGAACACACTCTTTCTGATTCTCATCCGGCCCTTCTTTTTACCTTCATCAACGCCAGAGCTACAGTCAAACTGCGCTTAATCACTTCAAACTTGAATCTTTCTTCACGCTTCAAGACAAGATGTGATAGATTATAGCGGTACCATCTCAGTAGGCATGCCAAAACACACCGAGGAAGCTGTGCAAGATGCAATCCAAGTCGTTATCTCAGATGCATCTACATACACGGAACGTTGCAGCCACATACGAGATCCATCCTTCAAGACTTCAAGATCGATCAGAAGGCTGGACAATGTTCAAGCTCTCAAATTAACCACTGACTGCGGGGATGGCTGCTATCGAGAAGCTCTCTCTATGGGAAGTTGGGAACACGAGCTTGTGAAGAGGGGAGATATGTGATGATCCGTCAGGTTCCGAAAAGCTGGATGACGATGAAGGTTCGTACCAACTGGGTTACTGGGTAGTAAATTTGGAAGAATAACCCCCAACGCCACATTAGGCCCATTTTGGATCACTACAGGTATTTATTTCACTTTTTCGCAATCTGGCCATTTGAACCACCAAAAATGCGTTATTGAGTCGAGTCTATAGAGTCATGAAGGCTTAATTCATTGACAGCATCAGTTACTTGGATGCCACCCGTTGGACTCTATCACCGCCTGAAGACGGTGAGGCACGTTGTCGACAAGGTCAACAACAAGCTTCATATCGAGTTCATCCCAAACATTTGTCGCAATTTTTTCAGGGTGATTCTATGCGGCCTGGGACTTCTTCATATGCGCCATGCTCGGATCACGTTAAAAGATTAGCTGTTTAAGGCATGACCAGCTACCCAATGGGATTGATTTCAGGTCGGGGCTGTGTGGCGGCAAGTCCAGAGGAGTCACCCCTAGCTCCTCGAGACAATTTTTCACGTTTCTGGCCGTGTGAATCGCGTTTAAAGATAGTGTCACTATCGAGCATGGTTGAGAGGTATTCCTCAAGGTGATCACAGTAAATTGCGCTTGTGACGCCGCCTCTCTTCAAGTCGGAGAGGACCCTGATTTCCGTAGCGAATTCCACTCCAAAACAAAGGATATGCCGGGGCGGACTAATGAACCCATTCCCTTGCTTGAATCCCGAGTTATTGTAATCACAAGTTCAAGGTGCAATTCTGACCGGTAGGGCGTCAAATCCACTCCTGGGTCTGTCCATCGCCGCGCTCAACAGCGCATTCAACTGCCCATCAAATGCGACGAAACTACGTAAGCGGCTTGTCACGATACTCGAGCGCGAATTGAAGTATCAGTTGGGCATGTCCCTCTGTGAGAAACGGGCGTTGTGCAGCTTTGCGATGCATGACTCCCCTTACCTTGAGGTGTCGTGCAAGTGTGTTCGTAGAAACATGGGGCGCGCATCTTTCTGGAGCTCTCTGGTCATAGTAAATGGTTTACGTTTATGTGTCTGAATGCGTCGCGACTCGCACATCAAGTTTTGCTAGCTTGGTCGGGGGCCCTCGCCTTTTAGGTGAGATCCCCTTGCAATCTTGGTCAGTGAACCGTTTTTTGATGCCATAAACGAGGCTTGGAGGATTCCCTCATCATTAGTGATCTGCGCAGCTGATTTGGCTGCTGTTAAGGCTGACCACACGCGAGTTCTGATGCGCGGCATCGGACATTTTTTAAAAAGGCGTCAAGACTCAAAGGGCGTGGTGGCGTTGCCATGGCTGCACAAAGGTGATGGGTTGGTTCGTGAATGAAGCTGCATTGACGCGTCGCGCCAAAAAGTGGGGGAAACTTCGTGTCATTTACGCGGCACTGTACTCCGCACCAGAGGTACATACATACATACCAAGTACGTACATACATAGGTTAGGTACCTAGCCATTGACCGGGCTCTACCTGCTCACCGCTCGGCAGAATTTGGGTGACGAACACTTTTTCCGAAGATCACCTCTGCAGCGCATGTCAGAAGATAGACAAGACAAAAATCACCATAATGACGGGCGGAATCAGCACCATCTTTTCTACGCTGGGCGGAAGACAGACTGTCAGACTGCCATTCAGACCGACTGCGTGGAAGTTGTCGCCTTTGTGTGTGCATCGTTCGTTCCAGACGTTCTTCTGCCAACGTCACAAAATCGATGGAGTCACCAGGTCCAGCTTTTTTCCTGAGGCACCCGCATCCGACAACACAGCGTCCGAGAACCACGCATCACGATCCCAAGCAACCGATGGGAGCTCGGACATCAGCACACGTGAGAGGATTCCTTTACAAAATGGTGCAAAAGGTGTGTAGCCGTTCTGCTGGCATGAAGCGCACGACCTATTCATACAGAGATTCCTCATTCATATCTGATCCGATGGTCTCCCCCCTTAGGTTGCTCTGCAACCTATCTAGCTCTCAGCTGACATGATGCCAATCATCTTTGAAAAAACATGTAGACCCATTCTTCAAAAAGATCAAATATATCTTCAGCGAGGACAAGTCGCTACCTAGCGATGTGCTGGAGACGATGCCCAATTTTTCCAAATCGGAACGGAGGAACCTGAGGAATTTCGCCAAGCTTACAAAAGAGAAGGGAAGAAAAAGGATGAAATTGGAAAAGCTTCTGTCGCAAGCGAAAGTGAAGGAAATGAAGGCGAAAAGATTCGCTGCTGATGCTAAGGAGCTGTACGACCGATACGAAAGAATGAAGGAAGCCAAGAGGGTGAGTTCAAAGTCAACAAAACCGAATGAGTCCAAAATCTCGTAACTAATGAGCGTTGGGCAGTTGTACGACGGTTGGAAGGAAGAGATAGCACGCGAGGCTGCCAAGAAGGGCGAAGCTGCTGCGAAGGACGAAGCTGCTGCGAAAGGCGATGCGACCATGAAAGACGGTAGTGAAGCTACGCCCGAGACTTTGTCATCGTCATCGTCATCCGTGATGTCCTCATCGGGTGAGCAAAACTCTGATACCGATGGCACTAAAGCCTGAGGCTAGCGGTGGACAAGTCGGCAAGCACTGTGGCGCAATGAGCTGGGGAGAAAGAAGGTGGCTCTGTGGGTGACGAATGTTGATTTATCTAATGATGCAGCACTGTAGATGGCATCCAGACCCATCCGGCAACTTGGATGGAGCTCGTGCATTTGCATTTGAGGCGGCGCTCGGATTGGCCAACAGCAAACCAAGAACAGCCCACAAGCAGTTGTTCGTAAAGGCTCTTGCATGGCAACTCAGAAAATTGACAAAAGCAGCGAAACGCTGGTTTGACAAACTCCATCTCTTGTCAATGGCAGAATATGTGCTGAAACCGCGCGACACGGCATGTCTAAGGGTGTCATGAAGGTGCGCCGCGTATTACGATTAGGATGCGCCTCACGTTCCATAACAGAGTTCTTTAATCAGAAGAATTCCGGAAGAAGGGAGAGAGGAAAGCCCGAATAGGGAAAGAAAAGAGCTATAAAAAGAGACTCTCTTTCGTCTAGAAAAGAAGGTTATCTGTCCTCCTGTATATTAGATGTATTAATCCAATGTCGAATAAATCCCATGTCGAGTAAATCTTATGCCGATTAAATTCAATGTCGAATGGTTCTGATATCGAGTAGTCTTGCGCTTGAATCTATCTTAGAACCAAAGTCGCGATACCCCAAACAGGAAACAGTGCCCCAAAGTAGATGGAGCAGATAGAGCCGATGTTGCGCAAGTCGACCATGTCGCAATAAGTTAGGTCGTTCATGCGCCCAGGCCTCGACGCTGGCGAGTGCCTTCCGCTTTGGCCTTCATGCCTGTCTCAAACTGGCGCCGAATGTCGGCTTCCGCCTTGATGGAGTTTGATTTGATATTGGTACTCGTGCCCGTATTCGTAGGGAGGCCGCCTTTTTTCCCACCGAGAAGTCTCATAAATTTGGTTTGTCGAGCAGCGCCGCCTTCAAGTCCACCAACATTCCACTGCTCGGCCGCATTGGCGGGCTTGCTCACATTTTTGGAGCCTTTAGGCTTTGGCTTTGGAGTCTTCTTTTCCTTCTTTTTGACGACCTCTTTATCCGAGTCGGATTCGGATGAGGACGAGGACGAAGACGAGGACGAAGACGAGGATGAAGATCCGGATTCAGGTTCAGAACCAGATTCGGAATCAGAATCAGAGCCAGAGCTAGACTCAGATTCAGAAGAATCAGATTCGGATCCAGAAGAGGACGAGGAATCTGATGAAGATCCAGATTCAGACGCAGATGTGGATTCGGATTCGCTGCTGGTGTCGTCAGAGCTTTCCTCGATTGCGGCAGCTTTCTTGCTCTTCTTTGCTTCCGGCCCACCGCCTTCCTTGATATCTAGGCGGCGCTTCATCGCTTCTTTAACGACGGCGAGACACTTACAGCCACTGTTGGTACAGGTTCGAAAGCTGTCACAGTGCCTAGGTCTCGAGAATCAACGACAAATTCGATCCGATAAGGAAAGCAAGACATCGTGGGCCACATAACATAATCAGCACGTGACCCAAAGTCCCAAAAACCAACACGCAGCAACTCCACATTTGAATCGTCCGCGACGATGTCACCGGCTCCAATGAAATGATGAAGTGCCGGCTCGACTCAAACAATTTGGTAATCCGGAAGCAAAGGAGAACGAAAAAGCTGCCGCAAGCGAGAGTAGCTTGGCATCCGGAGTCCACTCCGGTAGCGACTCCGAATCTGAATCTGAAACCGAGCTGCCGCAGCACAAGAATTAGGATAAGTCGACATCCTGCGGCCTGCCGAGTCGAATCGAATGTAAAAGATCAAAAAAAAAAAGGTGAAGAAAAGCGGTACACACTTGGCTATTATGCGATTTGATCGCAGATGATCGTTACCCTACACTTCTTCCCATTAATCACGCGATCCCGCAATGGCAGCTAAGGGGGAAGACACAAGATACTCATTACGGGGATCGGTAATATAAAGTGAAAAGAGGCCTGCATCGGCACCGTCTGTTGTCGCTTGTGCAACAAGGGGAGCTAGATTGCGGAGTATATACATGGATAAAACCTATGCAGTCTTATAAGAAGAAATTACAAAATATGGCATGATCTGACCGTGAAATCAGACAGAGGAGAAACAAAGGACGAGGTGAGGAGTATAAAGAAAGACAACAGAAACAGCGAAGACGGAGAAAGGAGGATAATGGGAGGCCAGACGTAGAGAACGGGCGACAAGATACCACTTGTGCACCGAGGCGGTTCTTGCGCCTCAGTAACACAGCTCTGAGCTCTCGCATTTTCCCTCGTACATGGCTATCCGTCCGTCTGTGGGCCTAACCCGGTATGTTTCCAACAATGCTCAATGCATATTGACCAGCTAGATCAGGCGTCACTTGTTCCTTGGTGACCAGCTTCCTTCCATCCATCATCTCCCCCTTCCACCTTTCTTTTTCTCTTCTTCATCTCGCCTTGTTCTGTTCTTCGGAGTGTGTTGAGATTGGGGCATCGAGTCTGCGTCGGACTATTTTATCTAGGCGAACATGCGAGACAAGGCCTCGAACAGTAGACCGCCGAAGATGATGAAGCCGAGAACACCTGCGACGATTGTTAGACTGTGCCAGTGGGTTGAAACAATATAAGATGCCTGTAAGAGAGAACACCTGTGCAATGTGCACCCATAAGAACTGCGCATCGAGCATCGCGGGTCAAGAGTCAATCGATCGGACACCCGTGCGGTCTATGTAGACCGGCGACGGAGCAACACACGAAGGTGTAAATGTGAGGGCAGAGAACTCACCGATCCAGATAGGAGAAATCGGCGACTTGTGCGTCTCCTTGACTCGCTTCTTGATCTGTTCCTCTGCCTTGCCCATGCGGGACTCCTGCTCTTTGGCGAACTTTGCGTTCCGTCGGCGCTGCTCGAGTGTTTGGGCCTGCGAGGGACAAGTCCAGAGGTCAATTCACAAGCCCCGAAGACATGCATTTGGGGGAAGTAGGCGCGATGAGAGGTTGATGACGAAAGCATACCATTGCGGCTGTGGTTGTCGGAGGCTTGGGTCGTAGCTTCAAGAAGGAGCGAATATCGGAGACTCGAGGTCCGCGAGCTGGCTTCTCTGGTCAACAGAGGATCGTGTTTCCGGTATGCAGGGGATCAAAAAAGGAAAGAAAGGACAGATCGGTAAATTGAGGAAATGAAGGAATTCAGCGTCGAGATACGGCTAGAACTTGACAAAAGGAACGGTGCGGTGGTGCAGATGTGTTAAGAGGAGCTTATGTGAACCCGTGTCCTTCGTTGGAGGGAACCTTGCAGGGAGTCGGGACGCTACGCCGATGGCCATGGACGTGTATGTACCTGGTGCCGTCGAGCCAAAAAGGAAGGCGCCCATTTCTTGTGCCAGGGGTACACACGCCACGATGAGCATGTGGCTTCTTTGCCTCCGTGCACGCTACATAACCGCGGCCCTCAATACAGTGGAGACGCGCTTTGCACCGCCACGGGGGAAAAGATTCCGCGCGAAGTCGCCAAAACGACTCCAACGACTTCGGGCGCATAACTTCCGGGGAGAGCAGCTAGTCCGGGGGAGCAGAAAGCAGCTCGCTCTGTCGCAATACCGAACCAGCACACGAGCGGGACAAGAGATATATCTGACATTCAAGAATGCACAGGCTAGCTCGGTCCGTCGCCAGGGTGGCATTGCGCCCAACACAGCGACCCGGGCTGCGATCGTCAAGGGTGTCCTACGCGACGTCATCGAAGAAGTCTGGACCTACTGTATGTACTCTTTCTTATTCCCTTTCTCGCCCAGCCTTTCCACGCCTTGTCAATGCCGAGAACTTCCATTGCATTACCGTTTCCATTTATTGAATCGAAGAAAGAAGAGAAGAAAAGGGGTGTACGCTGACACGTTGGACGTTGCCAAACTCGCCCAAAAACAGGCCAACTTCTACAAAACTTTTACTCGACCAGTAGCAAAAGTACTCGCTGTCGCCGTCTTCACGTACCAATGCTTATACCTTGGCTGGATGAAGCTCGATGTGGTTGAGCATCAAGAAAAAACAGACGGTACGAGGCTGTGACTTTCGAAGCTCTATTACCCTGCCCCCATCACCCTCAGCATCGAAGAGTCCAAGATTCACACAATAACGACGAACCTTAACGGGAATATGGGAATATAAATGGGGACATGACTATCCTTGATGGAGCTAATAGGTGCTAACATCCGTACACAGCCGAGATAGCCGAGTTGGAGGCCCAGGTCGCCTCATTGGAGAAGGCGCGCGAGATGGAGGGGGAGAAGAAGAAGGACACGGAGAAGCAGAAGTCACGATGAGAAGGGGGGTTTTTGGTTGGGATGAAAGACAGACGCGAAGTATGATTTGAGACCCGTGAAGGAAAGAAAATGGTAGTGCTTTTCTTGAGCGGATTCTGCAGACGGTAACGTCAAGGCATTTGACAACTTCAAGGCTGCTCGGGGTCGGTGTCATCACCACAAAAAGACAGCAGACAGCGGCATCATGCGATGTTGATGCTCCGTACATACTTCCATCACCATGGAGCGCTCGACATACGCAAACGATGGCCGATATGATCTCCATGTACCTACACAGGCTCAGCTATACCTACTCGTCCTTGACAGTAATCACCCCCTCGAGCCGAATGTCGCGACTACTCGCCCCTACAAACACGGTGTACTCACCCTTCTGCAGCACCCACCTCTGCCTCCCGACATGCCACTCGCTCAAATCTCTCCTCGCCAGCTCAAACCGCACCACGGCATTCTGCCCCGGCGCAAGGCTGACCTTGTCAAACCCGCGGAGCTGCTTAGGCGGCGCCCCGGGAATCCCCACGTACAACTGTGCGATCTCATCACCGGCCACAGGTCCCGAGTTGCTCACTTTGGCCTGCACTGTGGCCACTATATCCCACACATCCGTCCCGTTAAACGACGACGGCAGCAATGAATTTGAATCGCAAAGGCTCCGAACCGCCGTGAGCTCCACGATCAAGTCGCTGTACGAAAACGTCGTGTAACTGAGGCCGAAGCCAAACTCGTATCGGGGCGTCATGTTCCTGGCGTCAAAAGCCCGGTAGTCAAGATACACGCCCTCTGCGTAATCGCACTGAGGATTTGTCGTGTTCCCCCGCCCGCGTCCACAGGGTGCGTACACGGGATAATCGGATTCATTCCTGGCAAGCGTGTAGGGCAGCTTGCCCGAGAAGTTGGCATCGCCCCAGAGGAGGCTCACGAGGGCGGCTCCGCTGTCCTGGCCGGGCAGATGGGCAAGAACCGCGGCCGTGACGTTTGGGTGCTCAATCCAGGAGTCTACGAGGCGAATGCCCGCGGCGTGAATCACGACCACCGTGTTGGTGCACTTGGCCGCGACATTGAGGACGAGCGCGTCGCTAAAGTCGTCGTGGAGGCCTTGACGGTCCCAGCCCTCGGTGGCCATGGCGTTTATGAAGACGAGACAGGCTTGCGAGGCTGCATTGACTTCGGGATCTGGCGAGCTTAGGTCCCAGTTAACCCATGTGTTGTCCTTTTGCGCCCTTTGCTGAATGGCACTCAGGGGCTGGGTAGCAAAGCCACGTTAGCATGTACGCTGGAAAAGGGGACACGATTGGGGAACAGTTGTGGGCAAGGTAAAATGGCCATCATCATCAAACACACCCCCTGAAAGAAAAGGGAGAGAAATTGCCCACATCACTTATGTACGCCGGCGCATTAGTCCCTGCTCGTCCTCCCGCAACAATGGTCCCCCCTCGAGCAGCCTGATCGAAACGATACTCTCTACCCAGGACAGCCTGTCCCATCTCCTTAGAGGACATGTAGCCCAACTCAAACAACTTGTCAGTATTTTTGGTTGCTGGCACGGTGGCATCGTATCCAAACACCGACACCATGCGAAGCTTCTTTAGCGGCAGCGCCTGTCGTTCGTTCTTGACAAGCACGTGGCCTGCGCGAGCACCCTCCATGAGGATGGGCTTAGATCGCAAGTCCCGCGCGTCGATGGGCTCATGCGGTTGCGTCAAGTTCTTCATGCCGATTCCAGGTGGAGGGAAGTCCTTATCCTGACCGACGAGATACCATGCTGCGAGGATTCTGCGGTCGTGATATTTTAGCCCTCTTTTATCTTTGCTTCCTTTCTCTCGTGTATGATTTTTGTATTCCAAAGCAAGGCAACAGTACCCTTTCTTCCCCAGTTCACTATCTCTACCCCATATCTCTACTTTCTTCTATGGCAGTCTGCAGATGCAAAAGAGAGAGGAGAGACACGCCTAATCGTTTAAGGGGAAACGGGGATAAAGGGCAAAGATAATGAGAAAGAAAGAGAGAATACGTCAGGAAAAAGGAGTTTCATACCTCGTTGCCATATCAGTCACCCTCTTCTCCTCCACCGTGCCATTCCGCACCGCCTCCGTCAAATTCTCACCCCACAAACCTCCCCCCGGCATGAGCATGTCGAGTCCCGCGTTCGCACTCTGCAGCGTGTGCTGGGCATTCCAGTCCAGCATCACGAAGCCCTCAAATGCGAGCTCCCCCTTCAACACGCCGTTGAGGAGCTTGCTGTTGTCGCACGCATACGTGTTGTTGACGCGGTTATAGGAGCACATGACGGAGGCGGCCCCGGCGCGGACGCCATCCATGAAAGGCCAGAGGTAATACTCGTGGAGAGTTTTGTCGTCGATATTGGAAGACGCGGCTTCGATGCCGAAGTAGGGACGGCGGTAGGTCTCTTGTTCGTTTGCGATGAAGTGCTAGGTATGATGTCAATAGACTGTCTTGTCTCCTTCATTCCGTCGCGTTTTACACCGTCAAACGAATAGGAGCACATGAATCGTGATCGTTATTTCTTTTCAGAATTTTGCTTCTTGATGAGACTGTGTACTTCGATTTCGACGAGGCACACTCACCCACCCAACCTCTGCATTAGGCTCAAGGTTTGGATTGGACTGGTTACATAGAGTCAAGAATACCTTGAGATTCGCCATGACGCCCGCAGTCTGCATTCCCACAATGGTCTTTGCATTCAACTGCCCCGACAAATAGGGATCGACGGAGAAACCTTCCCAATTTCTGCCACCAAGCGGAGTGCGTCCAAGGGGGCCGGCATTGGGGCCGAGTGCGATATTCACTAGATACTGTCAGTTGCACCTCTCTTCTCTTCTCTCGCCCCGTCTGTCCTTCACTTTTTGAATTCATGATGATGAAATCCTTCTCGCTTCCCTCACAGATATACCATAACGGCGTGGCCCACTAAGGAGAAGAAAGGATGACGATGATAGGAAAAAGAAAGGACATGAAAAACCTTACCCCCCTTGGCACGAAACTCTCTAGCCATCCAAAGCCCTCTCTCATACGTCAAATTTCGATCCCACGACGCCCCAACGTGCAAGCCTGATGGCCACGCGCTGACCATGTCCGTTGCCCTCACGCCATTCCCCGCGTCCATGAGGCACAAGCCCTGCCAACCCAGACGCGGCACTGAGCCTGTATTGCCAGCACACGTGTTGTCCTTGTCGGGAAAGCCACGCGTGATGTTGACCGTTTCTTCGAGCGTCATCTGCGCGACCAGGGCGCGGGCTTGGGCGTAGGGTATTGCCCAGGGGCCGGTGCCGCGTCCTTGAGCTGGGAGGTGTTAGTCTTGCATAACGTATTAGAAAGACTGAGTTAAGAGACCGGATTGTATCGGGCGAGATAAACAATAAACGGAGTGTCTTCCAAGAAGAATAGCTAAATGGGAAAATAGATAGGCATGTTCATATTCGATGTAGAAGAAGTTGTGTATACTGAAGAGAGGCTCATGCCCGCAAGAAAACGCATAGCAAATTCAAGAAAATCCACCTCAAAAATGCCTTTTCAAACCACAGACGAGATATACTCAGCGACCCCTTCAAAGTGTTCTCAAGCAACTTGATGAAAAACGTCACATACGAGTAGGATACACCTCTGGCGAAACCGCCCCCGCGCCAGCATCAACATTTTCCGCAACGGCCAGCACTCCCGACGGCAATACCGCCAGGCCGACGCCCAGAAGTACCCTCGCACGCATGCCGACTCCAGGACGACACACCCTTATTGCTCTTGCTCTTGCTCTTTTGCTCAGTCCCAAGATATGAAGCAAAATGGGATCTGTAGAAAGACGTCTCAGATAAAAAGAAACGGAGACGGATCAAAAACAGATATGTAGAATAGACAACTCAAAGATGAAGTTGAAGAACGCTCAGGACTGAGAAACAGTACTGCAGGCATGTATTATGTTGGTCTGCCTGTATTATGTCGATGCTGCACGAAGGCGTTGTAACTTGTGGCATTCGTGGCGCCGATGGCTTCACGAGGAAACATTGGCTTTTTTAAGCCCGGTGGGTTGGGCGGGGATGCGGCGATGTGACGGTTATTGCCGTCGTTAGTTGCACTCGGCTGAGCTACCTAGGCACCTGTGTAAGTTTATTAACCGGGGGAGACGGGAAGGTGCCCGGGCCCTGGGGGGTGCAAATCGGAAGGGGAGCCGGATCATGCATGGATTGGGGGTGGGGTGCGTGGAGGGTGGATGTCGTCGATGATGAGCGGATGATGCCCGGGCAAATGATGGAGCGGACGATGCAGCGGATGATTGAATGAATGAGTACCCAGATGATGCAGACGCAGATAGGTACATATTTGTGTCCTATACACGGAAAAGAGTGTTCCCCAGACCCAGTCTTGATACTTAGGTAGGTAGGTATATATGTACATATTCACCACGACCCCCATCGCAACCATCCTCTTTATCACCATCATCGCCACGTCATCGTCAAGCGCCCGTCAGGTCCATGCTATCCCATCCAAACATATCTATACTCGTGTCCAGCCCGCCAAACAAGTCCCCATCACCCGTCGTGTCCATGCCTCCCGCACTCCCTGGCGCCCCCAAGCCCATATCCAAACCCACTGAGTCGACACCGCCCCCAGCTGCCGCCATGGCATCGACATCCCCCAGTCCAGATCCCCCGACGGTGAGGTCGAGTTGTATCCCTGGCGCTTCGAGCATAGCCTGTGGCGGTGGCATCACCATATGTGCCTCGACACGGCGATGGAGGCGCACCACTATCTCAGCGAACGCGGCGTCCTTCTTCTGCAACGTGCGCGCCTGTTCCGCCCACAAGGCAAGCATTTGACGTAGTGACAGCGGCCGGCCCGAGGTGACCGGCACGTGTCCTGACGCATCCAGCATGCCCTTGGCCGGCGGCGGTTCATTCGTCACGTCGGGTGCGCAGATCATGGCCCCGACAACGTCGTAGACGATGCTCGCGCTGCCGGCCTCGGACTGGGTGCGCACCTCGTCGACAAGCAGGCGGAGCGTTCGTTTCGCCCCAGCGACGCGTGTCATCGCCATGAGCTGTCGATGCGTGTAGGGTGCCGCAATCGTGTTCGCCGCTGGATGGATGGCCCATTGCACCAGGCCTTGCACTGTGTGTCGCAGAGCGCCCGCCATGCCGGTGCTTGAGCTGATGGTCCAGGAATCGAGCTCACTGTGATCGGTGGCTCCTGTTCGTCGCGACAGAGGCAAATTGTCTTTTAGGGCCATCAACAGAGGCTCGATATTTTGATTCTTGGGATCTTGGCGCTGGTACGTCCGTAGGGAATGGTCCAGCGGGGCTGCCACTAAGTTCCGTACCGACGATAGCATGGCGTTTGCTTCCCCGGAAATCGATATCGGGAGCAGTATGAGCTGCAAAATCCTGATGATGGCCTTTTGCTCTTTTTGTTCCACCCACAGATAGTCTGCCAGGAAACGTAGTGCGGGGACCAGGGAGGGTAGGAGAAAGGTATCGACGAGGTCTGTGAAAGAACGGTCAGCAAACAAGGACATAAAAAGGCGGGCAGCACAAGACCAAGGATCTGCAGCCCAGCCCTAGGAACAGATACGCACATTCTATGCCCCCCTTGAGGGCTTCATCCTTGAGATACCCATGCGCGTACGCCACGACAATGTTCTGGAAAATGGTGGCCACGAGTGAGTGAAAGTCGTGTGGCGTACAAGATGACATCAAGTCGTCTCCAAGGCCACCCGAGTCACTGCTAAACAGTCCCTTGATCCAGCCCGTGACATATCCCTTTTCCTGGTCCGACAGATCATCCCGCTCCCGGCTCACGTGCGCGCTGGTCAGAATCTTGGCGACACTCGAATCGGGCGACATGATGCCCATGTCTGGAGCAGTCAGGTTGTACCGATAAGAAAAGGCCAAGATGAGCAATAGAATGGATCCAAACTCTTCGTAAATGGGCTGATACTCGCCCTGGTCTTCTTCGTAGTGCCAATTGTCCAGCAGTTGGCACAGCGGCTGCAGAATAGCCGACACCTTCTCAAACAAGAGGAGGATGTCGAGAGTGTGAGGCTTCTGCGCAAGTTGACTGCACAACAGGTGGAGAGACACTGTGTCTTTATTATGACAAAGCTGTCGCATGATATCCACCAGTGCGTGCGCCACGGCGCCGACGTTCCCATCAATCTTTTCCACATCCCGGATCAGTCCTTGCATCTTTTCGGCATCCGCAAAGCAATCCTGGACCAATCTGTCCTTAGAGTGCTTTTCGAGTGACGATTCGTAAGACATGGATGTCTCACCGAGGATCCGTTCCACATGATCTCGTTGTACCAAGCCATGGAGAGCACAGGCTGTACAAAATTCCTCACGAACACTCTCCGTGTAAGGATTGTTGCTGCGCGTTTCGTCAAACATCAGAGACGTCGTTGGGAAGATGGTGGTGTCGACTCGGTTCAGTGCTTCGGTGATGCAGAATTCCGTCGAATTTATGTCGAATCCCGTGCAGAGCTGACAGATGATAAGTGGCAATTTGCTGATCAAAAACGATTTGAGTAGATGCGCGTCTCTGCTTGCCTCGCTACGGAATACGGCGTTGGCGAGGACGTCGAATGAGGCGAGGATTAGGTCAATGACTCCGGACTGTGTTTGGCCCTGGAGTCACGGTTAAATTATAAGTTCAGCTCTTGCTTTCCAACATCAGGCCAGAAAAAAAAAATCATCGAGCACCGTACCTGATATCGATTATGTATATACGATACGAGAGCATGATCATCGATCGAAGGGCGTCCTACAAGCTACGAGTCCATGCAAATCAGCGTTTGGCCAATAAAAGATACTATACATATACGTGTATATAGACAAGTAGCAACAGCCTCCTTGTAACGTACCGATGCATTCAAGTATATGTATAGCGCTGCTCTCGTGTTGGAAATAGGCATGTCTGGGATGACAAAACTGTTCAATCCCACAGTTGTGTCGAGTAGTTCATCCATGGCGGCATTGGCAGCAGCCTGCTTCTTCTTATCAAAGGGATCCAACTTTGCCAAGGTATCTGTGCGAAACATCTCGAGCCTATCGACGAAAGGGGTGGGTTGGAGCGTCTGAACAAAGCGTGCTAAGCTCTTGGAGAAGTACTTCCGAATGCCTGGTCTAGTCAGAGAGAGGAAATGAAAAAGTTAGAGCAGTAGGTCATACTTTTGGCGAAAGGCTTGCCAATGGCTTTTACTAGCAATGGAGTTTCCACCAGTCGCAGCAATAAAGGAATAAAGGCCGTTCGGGCGACATCCAGATCATCCCGGTGCTGGGTATTCTGATGAAGATCCCCCATGACGTCAGCAGCGAAAGAAGTTGACACCGAGGTGAATAGCTCCATCCATTTGGACATAACGTGGCACAGTTGCAGCGCAGCTCTCGTGTCTCGGAAAGCCGTTCCCTCGACCATGGTTTTGATGACATGATAGAACATGACCTCTTCGAGCCAGGAAGAGCTCCGCCAGCGCCTCAACGGCTTCTCGACACTCGCGCCATCTTCACGGCTCTTCTCGTCGTCCATAGCGTCCATCGCACCGAGTTGCGCGACTGGATTCAGCTGCGCATGCAACGAGGAATACTTGTACAATGCGCGCAGTATCGAGGGTGCGTCGACATACCCATGCTGGCTGAGAGCCTGGATATAGGGCGGGATGCGCGGATCGGGACTCACGTCGTTGTCGGGCTGCGGGCGAAGAAAAAGCTCAGCAACGAGGATGGAGGGAAGCGGATGTTGCGAATGGACGAGCCGGATGAAGTCGTTGAAGCGTTCCCTCTCCAGTCGCTGCAGGATGCATCTGGCGATGAACTTAGACCAGTACTGTGCAGCATCACGCAGCGCGCGACGGGCGCTCAATTTTTGTTCGCTTATTCTCTTCTTCATTCTCTTCTCGGTGCGTATGGGAGGCATCTGGAAAGGAGGAGGTCGGAGTAAGAGTCGAGGTTCGAGTTGTCGAATGAGGGACGGTCAGATGCGATCAATCGCCATAAGGAAGCATTTGCTGCGCGTGGCAGCGCAGGTCGAAGGCGCAACCAAGCTATTGGGGAGCGGGCTTTCCCACAAGATGCCAACAGGCAGTTTGTGGCCCCTTGTTGATGCCACAGTCGAGTCGAACCGCAAGATGAAGCTGGACAATCGACAATCGATGACAATGAAGGACAATGGGAGCTCTCAGCTGGATCATGAATGTGGGACGTGACGACGCGCGGTCACAGGACGACGAGGCAACGACAATAGCCCCGGTTTGAGGTACCACATGAGATGTACAAAGAGAGGTATTCGGCGCTGTGGATGCTGTGTGAAAGTTTCTACAGGTACATGCGGAGTATGTAGTAGGTACTTCCATACCATGTCTCCCCGCTAGTGCTGAAGTCCTCGACCGAAGTCAGAAGGAGCCCGTTATTGGCTGATGGCAGACAAGACACTTTCTTCTTGGTTCTTACATCATCGCCACAGATATATGATGGCCCAGTGAAGCGTACGATGGATACTATCAATGAAGAATCCTGAATCTAATACCATCAATATAATATCGCAATGACCAAGGGCCGACGAAGCAAATTGGGCCGTACATGATACATCCTGGCCGGATGGATGGAAACGAAGGCATTTGTGCATCACATTCTCGAGTTCGAGGCGATCACGGACTAAGAACAATGTTAGAGAGACCGCAGAAGTTCTAGTATTCATTGACACTGCATGTATTGTTTGAGGTCGGATAACAGCCAAGAAGAGGCTCTGGAAATTGGAATGGTCTGTCCCCGTCATATTGCCATTAGTTGGCACTTGACTGACGGCCCGTATGACGCATGTTCGTGTTGAAGAAACGTTTGAAGACATGCTCAAAGTGCAGATTCTACAAGATGAGTTTTCAGTTCCAAGCTATGCATGTCAGTGGCTCTTGTTCAAGCTCTGACGGCCTCATTGATAGATGCTGCGGTATGATAATTCGAGAAAGCTCCAGTGTCACGTACACATCTATGATCTTGCCACATCATCTGTGAATGTAAAACTGTTTTTACATATCAGAAACACTCCGGGCTCCAATTTTTTTTGGGTTCGCTTGGAAGAACTTTGCCCATGGGCCAGCTGTAAGATCGTGTCTAATTTTTTTGACGCACTGATATACGGAAGAGAAGCTCTGCCATCGGCCCGTTGACGGCCCATTTGGCGGCGTTTCATTACGCGGTCCAAGGAGCCCATATCCTGATTTTTCAAGGCAGTGTCACTGCGAACACTTGGGAAACTTGTCTCATGATTAGTGTCGGCAAAGCACATTTAATAACAAAGAGTCCTGTTTCTCGCACATTTGTTCAGACACTCCATAGCGAGCCCTTCCGAATTTCAACAGAAGGCTGCTCGTCCGACGTCGACGAAAAAAGCCTAGCGGTATGTTTGCATTTACAAACACACATACCACGGTCCACAAGCATGAACTAGTCTTTCTTCACTTGAGGGACACGATCAATCTACTACCTATACGACAGACGGAGCATCGCAACAGTGTATCCGCCGCGTCGACGCCGTGGTATATCCCACAGAGAACTTTTAGTCGTGCCGATAACGTGGCACTACCCATATCCTGTTCTATACAGAGAGGCCTTTGCATACACGCCCTCTCACTCACGACAAGGTGCCGGACACCGCCTTCATGCTGCATTTCTCCCTAGATTTACCAGCCTTTATAATTCTGGAATCGCCTAAAATATTGACCCTTACTCGACACCGCCGAGAACAAGATGGCCAACAACAAGAAGAACGAGAAGAACGTCTCGGGCGCGCCGCCTCCACCAGCTGAGGTGGGACCAGTTGATCCAGTCGTTGAACTCAAGGTTGCCGAAGAGGTGCCAGCTGCCGAAGGGCAGTCCGTGCCCGAACCAGATCCCGTCGCTCAGACGGCGGCCAGTGCCAAGAAGATGTCCAAGTTGGACGTCCTGAAGAAGATGTCGGCGGAGAGCCGTGAGAAGGTCATGGTTGACCAAGATGGATAGTCGATGCTCGGGAAGCATCTTGGAGGGTCGTCGTCTGTCCTCCCGATGAACCCGACTCCCTGGAAGCTTGAGCCAGCTGAGCTATTCCGATTTCCTGCTGTGAGCTCGGCGATATTTATTATTACGACCTCTTCATCACCATAACAGAGTAGGCACGTCCCCCAGCGCACAGAAAACCTTGATTGGTACTTGTATGAACATTGAACTTCAAGGATATCGTGGCTCGTATGGCATCCAACCGTCTGTTGTCAAATAAAATCAACGCAGGTCTATGCCACAAGACCTGACGCTTTAAGAGGACCACGAAATGTATCAACATGTATCTCCTGAAGATTCGGAAGCTGTGGGTGCCCTCATGGGAATGGTAGCGCTCATTGATGAGTCTAAATTGCAGTGTTTGAGGCCATAACAGGAGCCCCTGCACCATCCTGCCGCCATTCGTCGCACGGGAAGTTGGAACTCGTGCGCCAGCTCCCGTTGTTCATTGAGACGTTACAGGAACCAAGAACACAAGCGCTGCATTATTCTGCAACCAGAGACCGAAGTCTACAGCTCTGTGTCGAAAGACTTCATGTCTGAGATAGAGGCAAACACTGTTCAAGAGCCTGCAGGAGTCCGAGTACCCATACTGGCCCATCTCGATTTTGCCTTTGCTCTTATCTAAGCCAGGCTGAGATTTGTTCATATGCCTATTGCACCCATGACGGTCCTTCTTACTCTCACGTGCAGTAGATTTCCGAAGCGGTTACGAATCCCCCGCCAGGGTGAAAGCTACATTCATTCTTGACACAGTGCCTCAACTTCATCGAGTTTTCTCCTCAATGGCTCAAACCCTCCCCGATAGTACCTCCAACGACAAATTCGCTACAGCCGTTGCTATAAGGTTCGCTGTAATAGAGCACAAAGCCCTGTTGAAGCACACCGGCTGCCATAACTATTCGAGCGGAAGCCTATCACGATTCGTTGCCAGCTCGGCTACGTTGTCTCATTCGTCGACGAGGCGGAGGAGGCGACAAAGCGAGGAGATCACAACGTGGCTGGCCGCTGAACCGGAGCCAAGACCTATACGTAACATGACGGTCCTGGCCTTGACTTGAAACCGTAGCACATATGAGTCCAACCAAGCCTGATCGCCGAGTTTCAGAGGACATTTTATCCTCACTACAATACAGTGTCTCATATATGACGCTGTCGCCTTCCGTTAATCCTATCTTTCTCTCCTGCGTATCCTTGGTCAGGCAATGCGTCTCGACAGCGTCCAAGTCGAACAATTGGCCCGCCCAGGGGTGCAATTTCATTTGGCAACAGACGCCTCGGTCCTCGGATACCGGAAGTTGGAACAGGTGGAGTTTTTGTTTCAGATGGAAGACACTGATGCGGGATTCGGGAACAACGACAATGGACTCCAACTTCGACAAAGTCACCTAATTACAGAAAACCAGAATACGAACTGTCCCTGCTGTTGAATTTGTCAGTGGCTCGAGCCTCGGACGACGTAATGAGCACTGCCACCAGTGGACTGATAAAGTTAGAATTATCATGTGGCTCTCACACAAGCTTGGAGATGGGGAGAAAAGATATTCGATGCCAGAAAAAGAGATGCCAGCTATAGTCGTGGGCTTGAAGGAAACAAAGTGGCTCGTGGACGGACCACCGTACGCGTTGAAGGTGTACATCACCCACACAAAGAAAACGTCGACTCGATGGCAAATCTGTCACTGGTCAGAGGTACACGGCAAAGTCGGGCGTTGAATAGACATTGTAAGAAGTGAGTCTGCAGCGTCTCGATGCGGAGTTGGGTTCAGCCATCATTTGCATACCAATACGCCATCACTGGATTTGCAGTGTATTCGCTGAGTCAACAAAAGCAAATAAGCGCAAGACTACGCCATATACGAACCACAACCTGCCCGGCTGTCAGTTCCGGCGAAGCCCATAGCACGCTTATTTTGAGAGCGAACGCGGACGACATGAGGATTGGATGCGGAAAGATAAAAGACTGTTCGGAAAGTCCAATGCGCTCAATTATGCCGCATATGGATCCATTTCGTGGCCGGTGCTGAGCAGTGCGTTATTTTTTCCTTCATCCACCTCGAAACACGCCGAAGTTCCTAAATCTCGTCCGTCATCATCACTACAATAGTTAGACATCCTCCGCAGAAGCCGCTCTTCGCGTAGCACCTGTCAAACACGTCCTCATTACATATTTGATTCGACTATCCGCAGGACCGCAATATGCTGCCGACGATACCGTAATGTTCTTGTCACTCCTCTGATGTTGGAGAGAGCACACGAAGTGCGAGATGTCTGAGAGAGCACGCGGAGTGCATAGTATCTTTCTGAGCACGCGAAGTCTCCGCGAGCCAGCACCATCGCGTACGAGGGCTTAGCGCCGTTAGTTTCAACGTATTTCTCTATTTCTTTCCGTTATAGACAGTGCTTTTCAGCGGCATTGTCGCAGGCGGCGACAATATCTGTCTGTAACTGTTTCAGAAAGTGGAAACATTCTACTGCTATCTATTCAATAGCGTATATTGAAGTTGCCCTGAGGAGTGGTGTGATTAAGAAGATATGGTATGTGCAAGGTGCAAACTATACAGTGCGGAAGAAAGGTCATGACCCCAGGTCTTATTCTCTCCCCGAAAGCAAAGACATCAAAAGGCGTCTGTTTCTGCTTCTACTCATCACTCACCTAATGTGAGTATGACAGAACGCGTCATTTGAAGTTTGAACAGGGAATGGCCAGATTTCCCCTCAGATCTTGCGAAGCGGAAGTCGAAAAAAGACACGACCGCACGAAGAACAGGTCCATTGTCGTTCAAAGAGATGACGCCGAGACCCCGTAGGTTATCAGTACATATGAGACCATGAATGCATTTCCCGGAACACCCTGCACGAGAGGCGATGGTACAGCGATAGACTTGTTTCGGAGTTGTCATCGACGGTTACCAACAAACGAATGAAAGAATGAGACGTTTTGGCTTCGCCCCCGACAGTCAATAGCCACCTTCATGGTGGAACCGAAGGAATCTTCAATGGCAACTGCAAGGACATGGGCATGACCTCAGTGCTCACGTCGCACGATGGACGAAGTCTTGCCCTTAGCTTGGCGAAAAATTTGCCCTTGTGGCAGATAGCTTAGCCCTCGCCGCCGAACATGTGCGCCGATGTATTAATCTTCCCAAGGGCGATCTTCGGTGAATTTGCAATTTGCATTCCCCCTGTTTGTCCTGAGTACGTGCCAGACATACTCAGCTCTTACTCAACCCTCCGCCCCAAGTCCGCGCCGCCTCCGAGATTATTTCAATGTAAGGATTATGAGTGAAGGAATCGATTGAAGGGGCAACTATAGGACCGAAGAGGTCCGGGAGTTCATATACTTAGGAATCCGGAGATCACATCTCCCAGGCAGCCGGACTCTGGGGCCTATTGCCAGATTTTAACAGAGATGGACAATCCCAACCCCTCCCTTGAAGCCGTTGACCGAAGAAGAGCACTGGGAGTAGTCTGGGAGAAATCTGGGGAGTGGTCTGTCAAAAAGCTGGGGAGTAAATAGCACTGGAACGCTCTCGCCCAGTCTTTCAGCAAGCGCTTCGAGATTCAAGCTTCATGAGAACGTACGATGGCAATCATGGCATGGTGACCAAAAGCCAGGGCTCATGTAACCACTGACAATTACGCGATGACGCTGCCTCCGCGACATCGGACAGACTGCTTTTGCTCTGACACTGCTAAGCGCCGTTGAGCGCGTATTCGGACCCCCCCAGGACAACTTACAAGAATATCCGCCCGACTTGCAAATTTCGAATCAGGCTCAGATATTACCTAATACCCGTCAAACTTCTATCGGGCTCGGAGCTGCCTTCAATGTTCATAGCATCCATGATTACATCGGGCTCGGAGATGCCTTCATAGCATCCGTCGGGCTCGGAGATGCCTTCATAGCATCTCAAGACAAAACGACACTGCTATAACCTCCGCAACATGGTCTGTTATCTGACTGTGGCGTTAAGCAATAAAGTTGCAGGGAAGAATAATTTTTAATTACTACAGACAATGCACTTATATGCACATCTGGAAGCGTGTCTATTTTTATGATTGCTTGGTGCAGTCGAGTCTCGACCGAGAGTAGACAATACCACTGAAGGTCAGGAAGACGACTCACGAATCACAATGTCCAGTTTCAAGAGACCAGGCCGAAAAATAATTGGTTCCTAGTACGCATATTCATCGCACGATCAAGACTTGTATGCGGATTCTACGCCGGCTTCGTGGTTGGGTGTCTACGCTAAACGCAGAGTTCGGCGGAATACGACCATACAAAAAGTTGAAATTCGCAATCCGACCAACCCTGCTCAATTAATCAGATACAGCACTCAAATCTTGGACTCATTCGAGATAAAGAAAGCGGAAATTTTGATCCGGTTCTCGTTTTCGTTCACGATGACGAATCACGATTGACAGATTGAGAGCTCTCTCTTCATTCTGTGGGTGGTGCACTGGTGGTGCATGGCCGTTCTCAGCTGGCAATCAGCAACAGTCTCATCAGTTGATAGTGCATGCAAGATCAATCGCGGCTGGCTTATCAATCTGTCCGTCATCAATCTCATGCACTCCACGTCATCTGGTAGCAATTGCAGCGGCGATTTATTTTGGTACGGCTCTTGATACCTAATTACCTAACCTGTGTTCTTTTTCTTCTTTTCTCCAGTCATATGGAAGACCTCTGCCAGCACAGCATGAGGAAATTCTGGAGGCGAGACAGTTCCTTCCAACTTCCACAAATCCATCACTACTAAGTGCTGGCGCCACGTGGAAAAGACCAGCTTTTGATTGTGGCAACATTTAAGGTATTGAGACCTCTCCAAATGAAACGCGAGCCCACGTTTTTTGAGATGATCGATATACTGTCGCGGACTCATTAGGCGATGGCCCAATGCAAAACTCAAATCAACCTCCCGCACAGGCAGACTTGGGGAGTCAGATTCTCTCCTGCAACGAGCGAAATCTACGCGATAACAGGATAAGGCAACTTAAGCAACCTTGCTCACAAGAGATTGAAGTTCTTAGAGAATATGCCCGTCCGCCTGCTTCCTTATCTGTGAGGACAGGGCATCACAGCAATTACAGGGAGTGTGGCATACTAGTAACCTGTGAGGCAGCGAAAGGGAAAAGATATATCCGGAGTGGCGAGTAAACGCCGCATTTTCTCAAATTTTGTACGTTATTTTTGCTTTCGAGGACCCGACACAGAGCACCACACAGGGTCACTGGGGCAGGTTACTGCGAAGCAAGGAAAGAGAACGGAGTCGCAGATTGACCGCAGAAGGCACTTCCTCGAAATTCACCAGCCCGACGGCAGAAGGGTCGTACGACGTATTTTTGTGTGTCTGGCGTTTTATATTCATTATCGAGCGCGGCGTTAGATGACGTGGTGTTCATGTTCGCAGTCTTAGAATAATCAACGGGGCTAAACCTGGCAAATGGTTGTGTTTCTAACTCATAGGAAGCGTGGGGTCTTGAGGTGTAATTTTTGACGATGTAATCATAGCTTTCGGCCTTCTTAGCTTGGGGCTCTTGTGCCATGACCGTGGAACTTGGTATCCGCGCTGTACATAATCACTTTCAAGTCCATTATACTCAGTACGTTCGTGGCGATGATGTGAACTCCTTTCGGTTTCACAGCCGATATGTATAATGTGACATCCGACGCATGGTGTGCCGTGATGGGCTGATGTCGATATGAAGGAGCAAATTGGTAGGGTTCATGATTGTTTGCATCAAACAGATGAGGGACGGCAGGACACAAGGTCAGGCGAAGTTCTTGTGAGTCGCGATACGTGGGTCATATAACGATAGGTACATACGTATGAGGTGAACGACTTGGACAGGGGTTCCGTCGCAGACGTTGTGCAATCGTTTATCTTGTTAGAGTTGGTCGCACATTTGGTGTCGAAGTAAAGAGTAGGTTCCCTCGCATAGATAGGGTGGGACGTCGGACTTAGGTTGCGCATGTTAGCATATAGACGAGACTTGAAGAACAAGCCAATTGAGGCACCCGACGAGCCGTTGCAACTCGCGTGAGGCTGCTACATATTTCAGTAATGACACATCTTCACCTACCAAGCCTGCAAAGAATCACGAGTCCATGACACGAAAGTGTGTGCCAAGAAGACAACGACTTGAGTAAGCCGTGACCGTATGTATTCCGAACGCTCAGTCTCGCCTCGTGCAGTCGATCGTGACGCGTCCCGAGTCTCGACACACATCAGAGACGCGCGTCGCTGGACCAAGAGTTTCGATGAGGGACATCACTCAACCTCATCAGGCTCGCCGCATGGAAAAAAGTGTCCAGGCTATGAGAAGCTTTGTTTCAATGTATGAAAAAGAAGCATGACCCGACACGCCGTCATGAGGGGGGGCAGGCGGCGGTCGGTATCAGGTGATGCTCGTGAGTCGTTTGGAGCCACGGTTTTCTTGCTTGCAAACCCCAGAAGAAATCGTGGGAATTAAACATACATATCCCGTGCGCCAATGCACGAACTCTTGTTCTCGGGGGTTTATGATTTGGCCATGGCTGCAAGCCCATCTGATACAGTTCAATGAGTAATGCGCTGCATCTTTCTGAATCTGGCCAGTGGCCACCCAGACTCGAAGTCTTTGCAGCCGGACCCTTATTCGTCGTTTTCTGTCTTTCACGACGATGCCTGGCAAAGCCGTGGAATGTGTTCAAAGATCAGGCAATCAATGGGCTGTTCGTTTGCTGGGCACAATCCTCTTGACACTTGGCTGGCACGCGATAATTGGCTGTTGCGTGGTCCCAGCCTCAAAAGGAAGGGGCTTAATAAAGAAAGGGGACCCCGGCCCGACTTGGTCGATTTACGGAGTGCTATAGGTATGTAGACCATTGTAGAGTCTATTCTGAGGACTCCGAGTCAATGGGCCGTGCTGTGGACAAGAAACTTGATGCCCTCAGCACAGCCAAGGAAAACCAAGCTAGGTATCTATCTACGGAGTAGGCGCCGAGTGTTTGTTTTAGCTTTTGAGACTTGTTTGAGCCATACATAGCATAGTCTGGTACACATTCTCAGGGTCCGAGCTAGGTATTCAATGGCGAACGCTCGTTGTGGTCCCGGGGTCCAAGAAAAGTGACGGCACTGCGGCAGTCTTTGTGGTCTTAGCGCTCTGTTTGGTTCCTGACATGATTTATTAGTCGGGAAGATAATTCGAGAGGCGTCTCGATAATGACGTTGTGCCATGTAGAGTCATCGTGTAGCGTCCGCTCTGGTCATGACGTCGCGCCGTCGCAGAATTCCAGGATGACGAAAAAAACCTGTCCCTTTGCCTCAATTTGCACTTTCGTCGTGATAGGTACTACACATCGGGCTGGAAAACAGATTCGTAGAGATCGACAGAGGCCTGACTGGGTTTCCCGTGTGGTACGGCCTGAATGTGAGGCTACGTAATGCGGCTTCGCTGTGACTGCTCACCATGTTAGCAGTAGCACGAGATCGGCTTCCAGGCTTGCCAGTTTCTTGACGTTATGGACATGACGGTATAACATATTCAGCGTCATGGTACCTTCAATCATTGCTCAGGTTCGTAACGTGAGACCCCTATTTCTGGGAATGATTCCCAGTTTTCCCTGGTCGAGAAGTGACATCACCGGCAGATGGGGGTGGAGGCGATGGGAGGGGGTGCAACAAGGGTCGATTTGACGGCGGCCCCGTTTCGGTAAAGCACAATCCACAAGCGAATCCAGTTTCTCCAGATTCAGTGAGATTGCCTTTTCTCAACGGGTCGAGCGTCAATCTCGTTGATGGTAGGCGACAGGTTGTGTTTCCGCGATTCGTGGATAGGAATGTTGTAACTTGTGCTGCCTCTTGTTCGTCTGTGGGTTCCTCCGTATAGAAATAATTCAATCTTTCGTCTCATATCTTCGTCTGATAGACAAGTAAATTGAAGGACGTTGATGGTTTAGCTCGACTGGCTGGAAGTGCTGTTGTTGTCTCGCTGAACCCTTGTTTCCCCGTGGGCCTCGCCGAAAAAGTCGTTAGCCACAAACATCGGGGTCTTTTGCTCATCAAAGAGACGGCTTCTCCCCCGCCCGGAATCTAGCGTCAAGATCGGCTTGGGCGAGCCCAGGGACCCTTCGTGGAGGACATTGAGTGTGGTCAGTGATCTCATGGCGGATGCTCCGTGGAAGCTGTAGCCATCAGCCGCCTGGTCCGGAAAGTTGAAACACACATTCGCAAAGAGCACCGCCTGCGCAACCGCCGGTCTATAGGTATGAACGAGTCAAGAAACTGTGTACATAGGTATCAAGATTGGAATTCCCGGGACATGTGACACCGCATGATTCCATTGTAATCTGACTGCTGAACTGGTGGCACTTGCACGCCCATGGACTATGTCATCAATGTCGCTCTCAGCCATCTCGTCATGTCCATGGCCGTCGTACGGAATGCTTGTTTGCTGTGTGTGTTAGCTCTCTGATGGCAAAGACCCTGCGCTTCGAGGACAGCCACATACGCCCCTGGGGCCGGGTCCTGAGTTGACAGAAAGCTCTCTCTTTCACTTGAGCTTTCACTTTACGTTGGTGGATCGGCATTTCCATGTGACGAAATCGAGGACACTGGACCCGTGCTACGTATGTACATACCTACGCCATAGGTACATTATCGTACATAGTTCAAGTGGCGCACCCCCAACCCCAACAAAGCGAGCGAATTTTATCAAAACTTTCTTTGCTTTGCGCAGTAATAATTGACCGGCGGTGTTCTGGCCATGAATTGACGGTGATTTGAGTTGCATGAAAGAAGAACAAAAAATCAAAGAAATTGAGACATGTGTCTTCCGCTACCCGCACTTCGCAGCCGTATGTACTATGTACCCTTTTCTGCAAGACGCAAATCCAAAGGCTGAAACTTTTTGTGGTGCCTTTCATCGTGGTGCCGTCGAAGGTGGATTTCGTGCCATACCTACCTAATGATGATCATGCATTGCCAGCTCTAGCGGTTCCCATTTATCCAACGTTGATGCATTGTCGTTTTTGACTCGGACAAGCATGCGACATTATAGTGTAGGTAGTGTTTGTTGACACATTTGCCGACCGAAAGCCAACTTTTTGGCGTCCTCCCCGGTCGCTCTTGCCGTGAGAACATGAGCAGAACTGCAGGCTGTCTGGAGAGTGGCTTGGCGGGGCGGCTCCGCAGTTGCCGCTGCACTATGCCCCATCCGCATGCAGGTGCTCACCCACAGACAAGGGTTAGACTCCACTCCCAGGCTTTCCAGGTGGGGCCATGCATCGTCACTGGTCAGGACTCAGAGGCGTCAGAGGCGTCAGTGGCGCACGGGGGTGGGCAGCGGGGCGCATAGGGACGGGGTCTGATGGTCTAGAAGCCTGGGCCG